>WAAG01082976.1:0-10425 GCA_013390105.1 Tichodroma muraria
GCTGATGGATCCGCACAAACTGTATAACTCTCTTAGGGTCTTTGGGTCGTCTTTGCTGGTGAGTTGCTGGGGTATGACGGTCCTCTCATGGATCTGGAGTCCGAGGTAACTCCATGGGCTGGTGTACTGCACCTTTTCCACACAAATCTTGAACCCTGCTTCCACTATAGCTTCAATGGTCCTTTTAACAATCATGTGCGAGTATGTTTCTTCTGATGCACAAACCAGAATATCATCCATACAGTGGTGGATGATTGCATCCAGGAACAGGTTCTGGACAGGGGACAAAATGTGAGTAACGTACCACTGACATGTAGTGGGGCTATTCTTCATTCCTTGGGGTAATACGAGCCAATGGTACCTTTTGAGTGGACCCTTTCTGTTAAGGGAGGAGATGGAGAAAGCAAATCGAGAGGCATCCTGAGGGTGGAGCAGGATGTTGAAGAAACAGTCCTTTCTATCTATGATGGCAAGTGTCCAGCCCCAGGGCAGCATCAATGGTGAAGGTAGGCCAGGCTGGAGGGAACCCATGCCCTCAATGGCCTCATTGATCTTGCGGTAGTCGTGGAGGAGCCTCCACTTGTCCTTGCTGGGCTTTTTCAGCACAAAGACCAGAGAGTTCCAAGGGCTGCTGGTCTTGGTGATGTGGCCTTTAGCAAGCTGTTCTTCCACAAGGGTTTCCAGTGCGCACAGTTTTACTTTGGAGAGGGGCCACTGTTCGATCCAGACTGGATCCTTGTGTTTCCAGGTGAGCCAAAGGGTAGATGGTAGGGTGCGTTCCTCAGGGGCCCCAATCAGAAATCCCTACTGGGGATGTGTAGGGAAGCCCCCCACTGGGCAAAGAGGTCCCTGCCCCATTAGGTGATGGGGCCCTTACCATGAATGGCCAGATGGTTGCCATCTTGCCTTTGGGACCTTCGACGAGGACATTCTGCTTGCTCCACATCGACACTGTGACTCCACCAGTCCCAGAAATCATGCCTGCTACTGGCTGCAGTTCCCAGTTTGCTGGCCACTTGGAGTGGGCAGTGATGCTTACATCTGTGCCAGTGTCCAGCAACCCTGGTCGGTAGATCTTTTCGCTTTTACAGAATAGGCTGCATCAATGGTAGACTTACTTGATCCCACAGTCTGTGCCCACATTACTGTGGGATTGAGGGCAACTCGTTCTGGGCAGTCTTGTGGAAGCAAAAAGGCCTGAGCAGTCGGTGTTTCCTGTGAAAGAACGGATCTATGCAGGAAAGCTCAACAAAGATTTCTTGTCCAAGGCATACTGTTTGTATTTGTGGTAAAACAAAAATTGGTTCTGGGCCATGAAAAGCGTCCCCTACGATGAGAATGTCCCATAGACCATCTTGAGGCCCATACTTTCCTGTAGGGATACAATAAGAACACTCATCTGTAAAGTCAATGGACAATGAGGTTACCAGTTAGTGCCTGGTTCCCATCCGTACCACTCCGTATGACAAATCTTCGTTTGCTCTGGGATCTCCAGGGGTGATGGTGCCTCTCGAGGTCCACCTGTCTGCTCCCGACACTTGGCGGTGGATTTCACATTCTGGTTAGAGTGGTACAGCTTTTGATTTGTTGTCAGAGCGTGGGGCTGTCCCACGCTCTGCTCAGTTTCCTGGACGCTGCTGGTACCACTGCTGTTTCTCGGGCTTTTGGTAGCTGGTGCGGCAGTCTTGGGTAGGTGACCTTTCTGGGATGTCCTGTATAAAGTGTCCAAATTCTCCACAGTTAAAATTCTCCACAATTAAAACAGCGGGTATTATCTTTGGAAGCTACTACCACAAATTCTGCAATGCCTTTTGAAACTTCTTGGGCAACTGTGTTTCCAATGGATGTATAACATGTGCAGCCTTCCACCATCTGTTCTATGGTGGGTTCCGTGTTTATGGGTAAAGCTCTTAAGATAAACTTACATTTCATTAGCATTTGCCATAGCAAGTTTACTCAAATGTTCCTTTCGTCCCTCAGGACTTTCTGTTTGTTTTTCCAGGGCATCCTTTAATCTGTCTACGAATTTAATAAAACTCTCTTCTATCCTTTGTTTAATATTAGAGAAATGTTGTGTAGGTATTGAATAGGTCAGGGTAAGAAGCAATGATGTATTTGCTGCAATAGACATGTCCTGCAATGCAGCTTGAGGTATAACCTTGGCTTAGTCTGGGGGTTTTTGAAGATCACCTTCTCCAGCTAATTGCTCAACAGTTAGATTTGGCCAACCCGCATCTTTAGCACAGTTATCAGATAGATGTCTTTTCCAACGCCTCTCCCATAACGTTCAGCAGGGGAAAGAAGGAATGTAACAATATTTTTTATATCATGCGGGACTAGCAAATTAACAGAGAAGGTGGCTTCTAATAAGTTTTTAAAAAAATGAGATCCCTGCCCATGTTCCTTGGCAACGTTATAAAGCTCTTTGATTTCCTTGTCAGGAATGTGTTCCCATATTTTTACATTTGTGGCTCCCCCCACCTCCCTTTCCCAAAAACGGATGGGAAAGCTGAGATCTTTTGAGCTATTTTCCCAGTCCCCTTCACGAGTGGCTTCTATCATTGTGTTTGTCCATCGATCTTCAGGCTCTGAGTCAGAGTCTGAGGTGGAGCTACCCACATCCTCTGAAGACATGCGGTGCTGCTTTAAGCTTGCCGTGGCAGCCTGGAGCTGAGCAGCAGGGGGCAAAGCGCGGCTGCTTTTCCGTGCCGGCACCGCTCTCGCCAAGCTGGAAGCGGGAGTGGCGGGAACCGGGAAAGCGCTGGGTGCGGGGCACCGGAGGGGCTGTGCCGGGGCGGGGGGTGCGTTCTGACAGCAGGAAGACAGCGGGGAGGGACAGTTACAATGCCGTCTGCTGTGGGGCAGCTACAAGTCCTGTTGGGGAGCGGGGTGTTCAGAGTGGAACCGCGAGGGGGCTCGGCGCTGCCGCTGCACGGCCGCTTCGGGAGTTCCCAGGGGCGGCCGCGGCGGACGGCTGCGGGGGGGGGGCTGACGGGAGGGGGCAGGGGGGAAATGCCCGCAGAGACCGAGGGTAAGGTAACAGGAGCAGGAATGGGCTGTGCGCCCCCCGCCCCGAGGGGAAGGGATGGGGGAGGAACAGGGGCGGGAACGGGTTCTGGGTTCCCCACCCCAGGGGGAGGAACGGAGGGTGAGGTAAGCCGCCAAGACTGGATTCAGCAGTTCTCGTAAGACTGGATGAGCCTGATTTGCAAGTGAAAGCGGGGGAGAATGTGCGCTAATTGCTGCAGCAGGGGCGGGGTGGGGGAGAAAGGGTGAAGGGAAGGCGGCAGGGGTGGGGAGGAGGCGCGCCCACGGCTGGATGTACGGCCAGGATGCACGGCTGGATGTACGGCTAGGATGCACGGATGGATGTATGGCCAGGATGCACGGATGGATGTACGGCCAGCTTGCACGGCTGGATGTATGGCCAGCATGCACGGCTGGATGTATGGCCAGGATGCACGGATGGATGTACGGGAGGCTGCGGGTGACCACAGCGAGCAGGATAAGCTGGAGCGGGGGGATGTAGCGTAGCTGAGCCAGATACCTTACAAATGTCGTTTTGCGGGAGGAAGGAAGGATAAAGGGCGGGATGTAGGGACTTGGGTTGGCTTGGAGGAAGAAGAGAGGATTGAAAAGCGTCAGGGTAACCATGGCAACTCTGTCCCCTACAAGGATCGCTTGTCATTCTCCGACAGGGAAGTGGATTTGGGACCACAGGGAAGGATACAAGAAGGGTTTTTTAAGTATTTACAGGCGAGGTAGATTCCGAAATGCTACTGTTTTTTTCTGCTAACTTAACAATATGGAATAAAGGGATAAACTGAGAAACAGAAAAAAAAAAACTTCTCCAGAAGTTTTAAAAAATAGATTTTCTTCACAGTTAGATCCCAAAAAGAATTAGAAAGGATAGAGTCCCTTGTAGTATCAGGGAAATGCTTAAAGATACAGTTTATAAAGAACTTAAGATTCCTCTTAAAAAGATTTCCTTTACAAAACTTAAAATTACTGTCAGTTAAGTTTTTTAGAATTAGGGAATAAAATTCTCTCTCAGGTTGGAGTAGGCAAGGTTTTTCCAACCTCGATCCCATGGTAAAGGTTCCAGTCCTAACCCAGCAGGAAAAGGAGGAAAAAAAAGCAAAAAGACCCAAATATATAAAAGCACGCAGAAAAAAGAAAAACTTCAACTTCCAAGTCTTCTTCAGCCGGTGGGGCCAAAAGAAAACCTGCTGGTTAGTGGTCAGCCTGTAGTTTGGTCCCAGGTCACGGGTGAGGGTTACAAACTTTCTCTTCAAATAGTCTCTGCTAAAACACAGAGGGGTGTCTTCAGAGAAGTGACAGTCCGACAGTGGCTTGAAGTCCCACACTCTCCAGGGACTGTCCAACGTCCAGCGTAGCAGTCCAGGCGTTCTGCAGTTCCGGCGCCACTTACCACAGCCGGGAGTCTGGGTGTTGGACAGACCCAGAGGGCTGTGAGCTTCCCAGAGAGATGCATCTCAGCTGAGAACACCTTCTAGGGGCACAGGCAGCTTCCCAGGCTCAGGGGGCACTCCGGCAGGCGGTATCAGCTCTTAGCAGTGACTTCAGCTTTGTGATTTCAGCTCTGCTTGCGGAGTCCCCAGGCCGACTCGGGAACAAGAGACAGGAGTCTGTATGGTGATATTCCCAGAGGCAGCTTTAATGTCCAGCAGCTCTGCAAAGGGGTGCCAGGGACAGGAGCTCCCTGTGCCGGAGGCTGGAGCAGGGGTTTCTATGGGGGAAGGCAGGGGGTGGGATACAGGCTAATAGCATAAAGAATCAAGGCATGTTGGGAGTGCCCACTGTGTCACCTTAAGCTAAAGAGAAGTTGATTATCTTAGGGAGAGGGAGAGCTGCTGGCTATGAGGCTCCACTGCTCCATGGGAAGGTGAGGGCTCACCGCCCTCCGCCCTGGTCAGCAGTGACACCGGGGACAGGGCGCTCACTGCTCCAGCCACCCGCTCCCCACACGGCCCCGGTTCTGTGTCCCAGCCCGGGGGTGACTGAGGCACGCCCACGTGGATGAATTGGACAATTTTCTCTGTAGTTTTACAGTAGAGTCATGGCTTTACCTGCCCTTTTCTTGCCATCCCACTGCCTTCATTCCAGTGACACTCTATGCATGATATTGAAAGCTGACTTTGGCATGTGTGACTTGATGAGATCACACACTTCCTGCGAGCTTCAGCATGCACAAGCTTCATGCATCTGTAATTCTTATTCTCTTATTTTAGAAAATTAAGCTATTTGACTGCATTCTTGTGGCAATTCCAAAAGTGACTTTTCTGAAAGTTGCACCTACCACATGAATTAAGTGGAACAAATCACTCTCAAACTTTTAAAAGCCCAACAAGTGTATTTTTGTACCTATGCTTTTAGAATCTTCTACACCAACTTTGACTTTTGAGTAATATCTAAATCTTTTTTTTTCCATTTGCTTTTGGATTTTCAGTTTTCACTTCCATATCCTGTTTAGGACTAGAGCAGCAGAAGGGAGACAAATGGCTCATGTCTTGCTGTCTATAGCCTGGCAAGAGGGAAACACAGGATCATTTGGCAAAAAATTGCAATTCTGTGAGGATTTAATTTCTATATCATAACAACCAATATCCTGTAAATCTGAATAACTAAGCATCCACATCCTCAGATGCTTATCAAAGCTAAAACAAACTTCTGTGTTCTGTCCTAACTGTTAGAGATATCTATTGTAATAATTCATATATTTTCATAGCTTAGATACATAATGATGCTAGAAAGCTCTGAACAGAGGAAGAGCATAACCCATGGGAGTCAGAAAATGTGAATTAAAGGTATATTTAATAAGTGTCTTTAAATGTCATATGTCTGAAAATGTGTCTCATGGCAGGCACAGAAGCAATCACTTGTAAACAACTTGCAAGTAGCTGCATCACTAAATGTACCTGTGACCTCAGTACACAGGGTCAAGGCAGAACTCCACTCTCTCTTTTCCCACCCCAGTGTAAAGTTCCTTCAGTGCTTCCTGGCTCTGTCCCCAACATGTCTTATTGCCTGTTGCTATCAGTTGACAGATGTGTGCCCTCTCAGTGCCATCCTGCCTATATGTTTTCAATAAGCCAAATGACCAAAATAGTGGAAGTCCTAAATCAAAGTGAAAGAAAGCAAAAGGATTATAGACTTCACCAGTTAGAAAGAAAACCAGAGCAAACTGCATGTGATGCTTCTTTGTTCCCATTGCACACCCAAAATGTCACACAGCTATACTGTAACTGAGGAAAACCTACCTGAAGGTTTTAGTCCAAGCTCTGAACTCACCACCATTGGTAACACACGTACTCTTGACGGCAAGGTTGGTTCTTGAGGTGAACCAAGCAGCTAAGTATTCAAACATCACCCCTTGTCAGCCTTTCCTCCAGCAAAGAAAACCCATCTGGACAAGACCATCTGATGACATACTTAACTGATGTTACAGCGCCACTTTGTCTCAAATAAAAGACACTCATTCTGCAACAGTTAAACTACAACCTTCTTAAAACCTGAGTACAACTTGTGCCATCACAGTCAGCTGTGGTTGAGATACTTTAAACAAGCACTGACTGACTGCTCACAGATTAACCCTTAAACACAGTTAAAGGAATTCAGCAGGGATGCAAACAGCTGAGCTGGAAAATTTAAGTTACCACTGAATTACCCAAGTACATGGAGTCTGTAATATCCTTAATTACCTACATCCCTCTATCATTGCTCTGTCCTTAAGAATCACACCAAAAAAAAGGAACATGGTAAAACACATGTCACTGGACCTCTCCTGCCTGTATATATCAAGTGAAACCCATCATTTAAGACTTTGCTCTGCTTATGCAGCTCTTCACATTGCTCTGCTCAAAGCAATATGATGACAATTACTGAATAGCACTGCAGGACTTACAAACTACTGAAGAAAACACTATCTACTATAATGTCATGACATAGGATGGTAGCTAAACCATTCATATTTACCAACCAGAATCACATAGATCGTCAATTATTGAAGTCTGGATGAGGGGTTGCTTGCTAAGCTGCTCTAGCATCTTCACTCGGGATCTTAGGAATAAATGCTAAGAGGTCTCCCTGAACAAACCCCAGGAGGTTGGTGTTTCTAATTGTTTTGGATGCTTTTGATTATAAAGCCTCAGTAGGAACTGCAGTGCACTGTGATGCTATAAAGAGAAGGTACCATGTACATTTTTAATGCTTCTACTCATGCTCTTTGACAGCATGTGCTACATCCCATCACTGTACCATGACCATCTCCTGACAGTTATTTGCCTCTGCAGTACTCAATATGTGACTTGCATACAACACACTGAGGCAAAAGGAAGAGTAACAAACAATTTTGCAGGGCACTTTCCCTCTCCATATACTGGAGCAGATTGTAGGTGTACAGCACAGCAGTACAGAGCACTCAAAAGGTGAAGAGTATTCCAAATTCCCCCTAAGAACTGATGCTGCAGCACCAGCCATTCTTCACTGCGAGTCTCCCTCTGTGGAGCAGGAAGCAGTTTTCTTTCCCCATCACTGCAAGTCTTGTCCAGGAGTCCCAAGTGACAGATCACTGCGGGGCCGACCCTGCTGATGGATCTCGCCCCATGGAGAGGCTGGAACAGCCACGTCGGGAAGGGGACTTCCAGCCGCAGGGGCGGCGCGGTGGAGCCGGAGCGCCGTCAGCCGGAGACGCGCTGCCCGCACCGCCCCTTCCCCGCACCCACCACACTGAGCACATTTCGTCCCTCCAGCAGCAGCACAGGCTTTATTTACACTATTACACACTTCATGTAATTATGTTTAGAATGGGAAAAAAAAAAAAAAAAAAANAGGAGTTTTATCAGAATTATTTTTTACCTTTTTACCACTATTTTCCCCATTTTTCTAGTATCAGTTCCATTAACTCTCCCTTTTCCCTAAATCTCACAGAATGGGATTTTCAAAAGCACTGGATCGTCAAGTGAGTTCTGGAAAAATCCCTCATCCAGAAAAATACAAATAAATTCCTAACCTGTTTTGCTAGTACAGTGAGAAAGATAAGCATAAATCCAGCTATAACTCAAATTCAGCTTTTTTACAAGCTAAAATGTCTATTGAAAAGCAAGATTGATGGCTGCTTTACTGCACATTATTGGTACTATTAATTTAAGACATTTCTTAACTGTTAAGTCAGAGAGATATTCCTGTGGTGAAGGTTTATCTCTGCCTCCCTTGCAGTTAAGTAGAACGTGATGACTCCATCTATTTCCTCATTCTCTGAGGCACCCTATAAACCTGCCAGTGGAGAACAGCAAAACAGAGGTCTCCCCATAAAGAACACTGAAAACAGACATTGCTAGGTAGAAGCTGGGAAATCAAATTATAAAGCCCCCACAATCCTGTTGCCCTGAATGGCATAAAACAGCTTTCTGCTTACAACTTCTGCAGCCTGATCTGCCACTCCTGCTCCTCAGCACTCCCTCTCCTCTTCCACATTCAAGTACACGTTGTGGACATCTCTATCATGACGCAGAGAGACAACTAGGAAAATTTCTCTTCCTGCACTAAGAGAACACAGAGGAACTACTACAGTCCACTCTCCCAGCCTCAGCTTTAGCACACCATGCACGCACACCATGTTCATTGTATTTTATGCTGCATCAGAGAGCTCACCCTGACCAGCAGCTCAGTGCAGCAGGCACAGCTCACACAGCTACTGGGTATCAGTCACTCCCCCTGATATCTGAGACATTACAAATCCACTGGGATGCCTCCACTCTCTAAATACAGCATATGAACTAAATTATGTGTCTTCTACACTCGTGACTTGTTACCCCCCACCACTCCCCCTAAGAAAACTTAAGTTAGACATCACCTGAGTTTTGCATGCTACTCCTGCTACAGAGCTGGAGACAATGTGAGGGGAAGTAATTTCAATACACAAGACAGGTTAGAAGCAATCTGGCCTTCCAGCTGCCCAACAGGCCATAAGCAACCGAAAGCTGCTTGCAACACAACAAACCCAAACCATGCAGCAGGCTTCTGGTATCTGGCTGAGACAGATTTGAAGTATCAGATCATCCTAGTTCATGTCTGTTTCTAAAGGCCTGATGAGGACACAAAGGTGTTCAAGCTTCCTTTGTTGCCTTATTTCACATGATCCCAGACTGCTGCAAAGCAAGGGCACAGCACAGAGCAGTGAGAATTACATCACTGCAGAACTCAGCCCAGGATCCAGCTTGCTGAGTCTTAATCACAGAGCACTGGAACTGATGATCAGAGTCTGCATAGCTTTGAGTGGCTAATGAAGTTGTAATGGGGCATTTATCAAGCAATTTTTTAAGTAGACATCATTGATTTCCTTGCAAAATGTAGCACTTTAAGGACACATTTGGGCTCAGCTACCTGGTGAGCTACCTGGTGCACCCCACACAGAGGAAACTTGTCAGTCACTGCAGGCACTGCAGTCTCTGTGTCGACCCAGCTGTTGCCTCAGGATTAATGCCTGTTCCTAAAGGATTAATGGTCCTTTAATCCCAGCTGGATTAAAGGACCATTACAATGAAGCAAAGCAAGGACTTGAGGAAGTCCATCTTCCATCTTGGATGAGTGTTCTAACAACCAGGCATTTGAGCACTTAAAAACTACTAAAGAAAACACTATCTACTATAATGTCATGACATAGGATGGTAGCTAAACCATTCATATTTACCAACCTGGATCACAAAGATGGTCAATTGTTGAAGTCTGGCTGAGGGGTTGCTTGCTAAGCTGCTCTAATATCTTTACCCAGGATCTTAGGAATAAATGTTAAGAGGTCCCCCTGAACAAAGACCAGGAGGTTGGTGTTTCTAATTGTTTTGGGTTTTTTTTGATTATCAGGCCTCTTACAGGGGTGCATCTCTCTCATTTTCAGAAGGAAAATCCTGGTTCTCATACTAGGAACTCTCCTTGAAGGTTTTAAAAAAGCAAATATGCTTCAAGAAAATAGTTTTCTCATTTTGAGAAGCCAGCATTTTCCAACATAAAAAAAAGTCACTGAACAGTACACAACCAGCTACAGTTATTATCCTAATTTATTATCCTATTCCTCTGGTCATCTTGGGGGAAAGTAATTTCATCGTGTTTCTCAAACATGTTAAAACAAACTTTCTCTACCCTTTCATTGACTTGGTGTAGTAGTTTGGCCGTGATTGGCCAATGTGTATTACTGACATTTGATAAAACCAATGAAAGCGTGGGTACGCCTTTTACGATACACCTTTTTTAAATGCAAACCCGGGAATCATCTCTCTCTTGGTTTCCGGCAAAGGCTCAGGTAAGAGCTCCTGCCGAACATTCTCTGCTCCCCCTTCCCCCACGTGGCCGTCGGGCCTGGGGGGGAGGGGGAAGCAAGTCAGGCTGACCGGGAAAAAGGAAAAAAAG
>WAAG01082985.1:0-10087 GCA_013390105.1 Tichodroma muraria
AGACTTTATTTAGTGGACCTGTGGCAGACATCTTGTATCCTCATAGCTCATGACTCTCAACACATAAACTACATTTAAGTTGTGAAGTAGTCAGATCAGAAGGTGAAGTCCTGTTTTTAGAGATAGATGTTTTGCAGAAAAATGGCTCTTGGTGGTGCTGGGAGGGCTGGAAAAGAAAAGACCTTAGGAAAATCCTGAATCCATCAGAGAGTATGTATTACTCACCAATAACTTTCCTCAGACTTACAGGTCACAGTGTTTAGCAAATTCTGGTTATTTGGCTTTCATATCCCTTTCTTTCCCCACCCCCACATTCTGGTGGTGAGTCCAGTTGCCTCCATTTTGCTGATCAGGAAATGTGAGACAACCAAAAAGTCTTATCAACTCTAGTCAAACATTGAGCAGGCTGTTTTGTATTAGCTGCAGTCCAGCTAATACTTTCAAGAGGGGCTCATTTGCAAGCAGATATCTGTTCCCATCGCGTCAAACAGGACCGTACATGCTTGATGTTCAGCAGATGCTTTGAGGCATCTCCACCCCAGTGCTCAGCATTTCATGGCACTTAACAAGCTGAGTTTTATTTTGGTCTTCCCTTGTAGTGATGCCTAAAGAGGCTACCTGGAACATAGGCTAGACAGTGTTAAAGGAATAAAGTAGGTATTTATTAAAAAGGCCTTCAAAGGACGCACCTTGGGCGGTACAAGAGCCTGGCTGAGGCTACAAGTGGACTGGTGAGGCAAGGTGAACGATGGCTCATGAGTTTTCACATTTTTATAAGTTTGGATTCATTTACATCTTGGGGCTAATTGTCCAGTTACAGCTTCAGGTTATGAAGTCCCATCATCCCAGATTGCTCTCCTCAATTCACTGTTGTTTGTACTTTTTGAGCCTAAAGCTGCAACTTAGCTTTCCTGCCTAAAGGCTGGAAAAGGATTGTTCTGTCCAACTAAACTGTGAAGAGAACATGCTAACACTTTACGTGAAATTCAGAATCAGACACCAATGCAGTACAAAATCTGGAAAATATAAAAGCTAAAACTTAAGGCATCAGTAGAATGAATGAATACGAATCTTATTGCAATGCATTGTCTTGGACATGCTTGTAGTGTGGCCTTTTTGTCTTTTTGAGCACAGAGCAATGGACAAAACTATCCTATTATGAGACTACTTTGTTTCTTTATTGATAAGAAGTGCAGTACGAAGAAAATGACTAGCATCATAAGAGCTCAGGCTAAACCATAAACATTTACCCCAGAAGAATCTTTCTCACATTTTCCCAACTGGCACAGTTGTCCCTAAGAAGAACAAGATTTCTTAACAAAAGGAATTATTTGGCCCTGCAAATGGGTTTTTG
The DNA here is from genome assembly GCA_013390105.1 of Tichodroma muraria. Classification (NCBI taxonomy): domain Eukaryota; kingdom Metazoa; phylum Chordata; class Aves; order Passeriformes; family Sittidae; genus Tichodroma; species Tichodroma muraria. Next base: position 1,355 of record WAAG01082985.1, read on the forward strand.
AACATCTCCCCACACTGCACCCTCTTCAGCATGGAGAACAAAGCCAATCCCAAGGACTTAACGTTTAATTCTTTGGTGATAAATTTTTGTTACAGCCCTGGATTTACAGATAAAATTTGGTGGGCAGATACATTAAGCCAATGTCCTCACCATTTTAAAGCATGAGAAAATTCTTACCCAAACACTGAGATTAGTGAGCTGTATACCTCTGCTTTGAAAAGCAAAAAACAGGACTGAGCTAGGACACCAAATTAGAACCTGGCAGAATTAGATTAGAATCTTTAACTTCTGTTTCTTCATCTGTCAGACATATTTAAGTGTGAGCAATGCCCACCTTAAGGGTTTTTTGTAGACAGTCAGGTGACTTAATTAGTGAGGCTGTAGTTTTCTGGATGTCACACTAAGTATGACATTTCTAAGGAAAGGTGTACAAGCTAGGGGACAAAACAATTATCTCCCTTCCAAAAAGCTTTAACCTATTCAAATTCTGGGAAGTATGCAAAACTCTTAAATGTAGTGTGCAGCTTTCAAACTACAATGGACCATCAGCAAACTTTGCACGTGTCTTTCCATGACCATATATCTTTCCATGGAAATGTTCATTGCTTGGATCAGTAAAAAATGAAGAAATGGAAGGTAAAGAGACAAAAAGATCAGTGACTGATAAATCTTTAATATAAAAATTGTACAAGAATTTTGATACAAATTACAAGAGGTATTTGGACAAAGTATGAGTAAAACTCCATTTATATCCCCAAAACCTTATGCATTTTATGCAAAAGACATATTGTAGGACTGTTACAGTACAGAAAATACAAGAAAAGAAATGTCAAATTAAAACAGGACTTTTTACTCCCTCAGATTACTAATGGAAAAAACTTGTTCAGACTACATACAATATTTATGAAGCTACTAATGTCACAATTATTAGATCAACATGATGCAAATTTTTGTATCCCCTTGTACAGCTATATTCCATAGTGCATGCTTTGGTTCTGCAGGCAGGACAGCAGAGCATTCATGTTTTGCTGACATTGAGATCAAACAGTGAAAATGAAAAGCCTCCTCTATTCCAAATAGAGAAAGACCTTTGTAAAAATGTCCATCAGGCCTCGACTCCACTCTTTCCTCGCCTGGCTGGGGTACCCCGGGAACACGTCTTGACAAAGTCCACTGGAACAAGCCCAGCTTTGCCAGCCATCAGCAAGCTCTCCATTCTCTACACAGCAGCCCCCTTGCTGCTGCTGGTGCATCGCTGGTTGGCACAGGGGGTTGCAGCCTGTTGCACGCCTACTGAGAAAGGGGTTTCCAGGCTTTATGCCTCTGTGACTGAACGCACTGCCAGACCCCTACGAAATTCCAAATACACGAAGGTTCAAATCCAGTTAATCTCAGTTTACGTCTCCACGTGAACCCCACAGTCAGGCTCCCATCTTTCCAGTTCAGGAGAACTGAAACACAGCAGACAGCTATATAGGAAGTCACTGTGTTTGACCTTGTATGTTAAAAGCTGTTAGAATGTCAACAGTGACAGTGAGCAAGAGTCTTCAGTCAAACAATGAAACTTCAAACCGCTTCAGCCATCCTTACAATGAGTTATTTGTACAGGTACAAACAGGTTGCAGTGAACTGTTTGTGGTAAGTAAAAGTGTGTGGAATTTCAGCCAGGGTAAATTTCAATTGTGTTCATGTTCAGATCAACTTATTTGCACACCTGTTGCACATACATTGCACTGGAACGCAGATCACTCTTATAAACTGGAGGACAGGCAGGAGGCATGAACTGAGAACACAAGTGCTGCCCATCAAAAACAAGCCGTGTTCTGGGAAAGGAGTCCCATATGATATAGGAACCAAAGTTTGCACAAGAAAAAGCAGCATGCTGAATTTTGTATTTTTAAATAGCTAAATGAAACACACATACATAACAGTGGCCATTTTATTAATCTTGCCACTTTACAAACAGTAACCGTTTTCACAGATGGAATGCATAAAACTTTCCAAAATGAAGAACACTAGGAGGATGTGTTACTTTTCTGAGAGAATTTTAATGAGACACTCTCTTGGAATGAAAGGAGAAGGGGTGGTAAAGAAAATGGGAAAATTAAAGAACAAAGCTGAAAGTTGTACAGGTGTTTGTTAAAAAAAAGACTTAAAAAAATCCAGATGTAAAAGTATAATTGAAAAATAATGAATAAATCTGCCTTTGTACAGCTTAGGTGTCCCTATTTATTCTGTAGGTCATTGGGGAAACTAAGAAGAACATCCTTAGAATCACAGTTCATGTGGCTACCGTACCATTTCACAGGTGTAACTGGTGAGGGCATGCATTCTGCCCCATCAGCACAGGATGTGGAGGGGGATGGGGGATGTGAAAACATCTTGATCTGCATGTGACAACTGCATAATGCTCCCACACTCAGGCATGGACACATGCACTCACAACTGCCACTGAGCTCTGGTGCCCCAGAGCTGCTGTTCATACCCTCTTGCATTTCGTGGCAGAAGTGGACAGGTTGTGATTAACTATTGATGAGTTTGCCATCCTAACTGTGCATTATCCTCTGATCATTCTCAGCCTTTTGTTTGACAATGGATGCCTTATAAAATCTTTATGCATCACTTAGCTAGTCTTACTCTCTCTTTCTTCTCTAGAAATATAATTGCCCTGGATGCTTTTCTTAATTTTCCTAAAATATTTTTCTCCAAAGGTTTGAAGGGAGCAAGGTACAAAATCTGTAGAACACCAGAGAAATCTCTCTACGTATTAGACATTTACTACCTGACTCTTCCTGTTGTTTTAAATGCATGAGGAAATATATATATATACACCTATGTAAGTGTGATGGAAATGATATAATTTTGCTCACTGGTAATATTGATTTTAAGGCTCCTTGTTCTAACACTGTGTCTGTTTCTCCTCTGTCACATTCACACTCACACATATTCACAAACACACACAAAGGACACAAACGATTTCTTCGATTAGAAAGTCCTCAGTTTCCACAAACAGCCTTGGAAATGGTACAGCAAGAAAGGCTGCCCAAGCTCATCATCGCAGGTCAGCTCATCCGGCTGCTTCAACCTCCGTCAGTGCCATGTACACATGGAGTTGACAGGGGAGCAGAGTCTGGGCTCAGCCTTCAGACTTCTGATACAAACAGGCCTCAGGAATTTGTCTGCTGGTTTCACCCTTGTAGCTTCTGATGAACTCGGAAGGAAAAGGAGGGAAAAGATCAGTGATCTTTGACTGGTAAAAGACCTTAGCATATTTATGGTGGGCACCATCACCTCTGTTGCAGCAAACATCAAATTACCACACAGTGTGGTTGACAGCATTAGCATCCGGAACCAGCAAAGAGGTGCTGCAGCCAACCACTGCCATGAATCGATCCAAGGATATGAAAAACAAGAAACTCCAAAATGTCTGTGTTTAGGTCTCTTGATCTTGGGCTTTGTCTGAAACCTGTGTTTGAGTTTTTGGTGCTGCACTGGCTGCCAGCGCTGTTCAACCCACAGTGCCCAATGCTCACAGGTACGCACAGGATTAGCGTTACGATCTCGGCATGGGAATGCTGCAGACCCTGCAAGGAAAGCATGCTCCAGCAGCTCCTCTACCTACTTGAATTTTCAACTGCTATTCAGCAGTCAGAAAGCACACAATGAATTGGAAGGGGAGTGACTGCAGCCAGGTACACTGGACTTCATGCACTTAAAATTTCTTAAAACATAGCATGTGCTCTCAAGTTACTTCACTGTAAAACTTTCTCTCTTCTGATGGCCTGAGAAGCACTTCTAGAACCTGTACTTTTAGCAGTGTTCTTGCAAATGAAGGTATAAATCAGAAAAAAATTCCTCTTTGCATGAGGACAGCAGATTGTATCTCAGATATGTTTATCTAACATTTCAAGAAGTTCATGCTGACCTCAGCAGGAGATTCTCCTATCACAATAGAATAAAATATAGGGAATTGGCATTCATTATAGGAACCCGAGAGGATGAGATTGCTCTGAAATTTGCCCAGGGATGGGCTAAACCAGTTAAAAAAATAGACTGCACATCCTGTTTGGCACTGAACCTATGCAGCAAGACATGTAGAAAATTCAAACAACTATTTCTAGCAGGCACAGTATGACTTATGCCAATACAAAGCAATTAGTTGCTACATAAGCAGACAAAAGTGCCATTATAGACAGTATTTCTCAGCTGACCTTTTGCTAAGAAGCCATCTTGTTACTGTCTACCTGATAGCTCGATAGAGCAGCCAGTGGCAGCCTTGGGCTTCCCAAAGACAAATCAAAGTGCTCCAGATGGGACTTCCCTTCACTCACTGCAGACGTGTGTGCATGCTTGTGTGTGTGTCTGTGTGTGTCTGTGTGTGTGCGTGCGTGTGTGTGTTAGGGAATGGGGAGGGAAAGCCTGGTTCTTATACTCAATTTCGCCTTCACAGGGGATAAACAGGCAATTACACATCCTTTTATATTTGATGGCCAAGTGCTGAACTTGAAAGCACACTATTAGTTTGTGTCCCTTCAGGGCCAGTGCAATAAGTAGCCAGGAGAGCTGGGGCTAAGGAAGAGAGGGTGTTGTCTGCTGTTAGTGTGACAGTCTTGTCAGCAGCATTCACATTACTGGAAGGTAATAAAGTGACAAGTAAGTTATTAGAAAGATATGAGGTGAAATTGAACTGAAGCTTCTTTCTGCTCAGCTGAGTTTTTTTCCTGCTTTGTAATGGGCCACTATTTGTTACAAAACAAGCCTTGTCTTGAGATCTTATATAAAAAAAGAAATATTTATTCTTTGCAGGAAAGGTCACATGAATTTACAACATCACACTTTAAAGGAGAGGAATGGGAAAATAGTTTCATGACAACTACAGCTGCTATTTAAAAAAACACAGTGTCATCATAATGAACAATAATACTGGCAAAAGTCAGAGGACTTGTCAAAAACATGTCCATTTTTTAACCCTTTGGTGGTCCAGAACCGTTTTCATTTAAGTGTCAGTGCCAAACATAACAGCAACAGTATTGGGATATACATGATCAATACCGTGATCAAAAAATCAAAGCTGTCACTCAATATCATGACTTGAACAGAGAAAACAAGCCACACAAGACTGGTTAACTACAGACTCAAGATAATATTACTTATGTAAAATAGCTGCTGCTTCACTCTGTTGCAGCCATTTTAAAGGCAGTGATAATGCTGCAGTGTTGGCAGGAAGAGACAGAAACCATGAGACTGGAACAGACATGTATTTGGGCAAACATGTGGGTGAAAGGTTCAGTCCATCATATGATGTTGCTCTATTCCTGAAGTAGAAATGGGTATGGAAAAGAGTTCCTTTTATGTCCCTACAGAACGGGAGAAAAAAAGCCCAACTCATCATGTGGCAACAGCAGGATATGCTGATGCTTATCTAGCAAAGTAGCACTACAGTCACTGTTTTGTTGAGTTACTATAGCAGCAAAGTCTTTTTCTTATGTCACTACATAAGAAAAAAAAACAACAAACCACCCCAAAACTAAGAAGGAACTGAAATATACCAGCTGCCATCATGTGTCTGCCACTCACCTTTTCCCCACAGAGAACTCCTGCTGCCTCCTTGCCCTTAGTACAGACACCTTTGCTTTTTTTTCAAATAAAAAAGTAATTTTGTTAACCCAAAGAGAAAAGGGACAAAAGCATTCTGAGGAGTGAAGAAGAAGTAAGAGTTTCTGTTCATGTACATGGCAAAAAAACTTAAAGAAGCATGTGTGTGTTCCTTGACCATACATTTTCCCTTCCTTATTATTTGCTATGCCACCAATGTTGCTGTGAAAATGTCCTGCAGAATTTGAATACAAATACATTTCTAAAAATATGTCCTATTTTCTGACAGCAGCTGACATCCTTAATGACCACCATGTGAAAAATGGGTCCATATAAAACATTTTGATTACAAAATATCATGCACATTGAAGAAGAAATTTTTGGAACTAAATCCCTGGTCTTGAAAATGGTTCCTATCTCTGCAACAGATCACACCTTGAATTATATTTCTGGGCTTTCATGATACTGACACAGCTCCTTGTCTTGTTGCTTTTGCATTCCTACCCCATATATTTAGCTATGTAAGGTCCTTAACTGTGTTGAAAAGGCTAAAACTCAGGGAAAACTAAAGTGCATCCTGGGAGCCCCACTTCCTATTAATTGTACTAGACCTAATCAACTGAGGTACTGACCACTGCTGGCAGCTACTTCGCAGAACCTGACTCTACTAATTTTTCCTAAACAGTTCCTTTTTTGGGGATGGAATGAGAAACATATAGGTGATAAAAAAGGAAAAACTTGTGNAGGCAGGCAGGCAGGCAGGAAGGAAGGAAGGAAGGAAGGAAGGAAGGAAGGAAGGAAGATAGATACACTGAAGTTTACCCATGGCAAATATGTTGCAGAATTTCTTCTGTGTAAAGTATCTACAGATCTCTAGGAAACATACAAATTTTATGAGCTCAGACATGAAAAGCTTTTGAGAGATCTTTAAGAGCAGTGTCCATGTGCTATAAAGGTTTTTAATCTATATCTTTCACATTTTGTCAAATGTTGTGACTTGGTGACAGGGTGCTTATACCTTGTTTGCACAACTACAGTGTCACCACAGCATCAGCTACAATTTAAAAGGCAAGATTAAAATCTCAGGCATAGCACAATATACTTGGTTGAAATACAGCTCAGAAAAATTGACTAAATATTTTAAGGTGTGCAAAAATATTTAAGAGTTAAATTAGCTCTTTACTAATATCAGCTAATTAGTCCTCACAGGAGCACACTTATGGCCAAAATCATATTAGTATGAGTGATAGTCTAACAGACTGAAACATAAATGGGTAAGTGATGTGATATGTGTGAGACTAAAAAGTTAGGAAGGGCTACCTTTAAGGTAAAGGGCTACCCTAAGAGGTGTTAAAACTCATGGTTTCCATTCTTGTGCTTTGACTGTGCTATTTTCCTTCCAAATTTTCATACAGTTTTCAAAAGATACCTAGAGATTAACCATTAACATATGCTTTCCTGACACACCATTCTCCCCAACCCTCACAATGAAAAGAAAAATCCTAAACAACCTCCAGACAAATAGTTCTGTTTCTAAAGGAGGTTCAGTACAGTCATTTTCTAATTGCAGACAAAGCTTTTTGATATTTACAGAAAAGTACAACTATCTTGAAAATCAGTGAAACAACATGGAAAGAGTGACCACAATAACTATAGGAACCAAAAAAGAAGGAACAAACTCCATGTAAAGGGAAGAGTATCTTCCTCAGAGCTGGTCTAGTTCTTGCAAAATGGTTTAGACTGACAGGCTTGGAGACCGAAGGGATAGCCACAAGTTTGTGATAACATAAGCTGCTGCACAATACTTATCATGTCATCACACCATTACAGGCCACGTTCTGTGCTGAAGAGAGGAGATGTTTGGTCATTATTCTTACTGCACTCTGGGTCTCTGCTGAGATCACCCAGAAATGCTACTTTAAAACCAAAGCTGCTACACCAGAGCCCCATTATGAATTTTTCAGATAATGTCAGATGATACAAATTCCACCACAGGAACAATTCTGATAAATACAGATTCTCATAGAGGTGCATACGAAGTTGAAAGGAGGGAAATGCCATTCAATTCAAAGTAAGCGTAAGTACGCTTCTAAAAAAAAGACCGTTCTGACATTAGTATCACTAACGCTGAAGAAACTACTTTTGTCTAGATTTGCCTAAAAATAACAGTGAGTAGTGCTCTGTCCACAAGACAGAGGTGATATCTTCTATATAGCTTAGACAAAATCTGAATATAATTAAAAGTAGGACTTGTGAGCTGCTAACAGTTTATGGAGGTTTGTCCCTTTTTCCTTACTTCTTAGAATGTGCTGTTCAATTTTGTGTAGTAAACAGATTTCTTTTTCTTCTATGTCAATAACCTGCAGAATTTATCTACACTTGATGCTTAAATTTCCAAACAAGCTTACCAACCCATTTGACCTCTAACAGAAACATAGCGAAATAAGAATGCTGAACAGTGATTCATTCAGTGAGGAATTATTTATATACCTCAAATGCATTTTTCATTAAAAATTATATTTATTTATACCGTGCATACTACAAAAGAGTGTTTTTCTTTTTCTGTATATATAATTCAATTTTTGTTTTTCTGTTTTTTAGACTTTCTATGTTACTTGTCCCTGTTAGCCTGGGAGGAGAGATGAGAGTGCAGTACAGGTAACACTACAAAGGTTCATGTGTTTTGGAAAAATGCACCTTACTGTTCTAATTTCCCTTTCTCACAAACACACTGAGTTTGCACAACATAAACCAAAACAAAGCAGATCTCTCTACTCAATTTAACAAGGCAAAGTAGCTGAGATTTTGAAGATAATAAAAAAGATGAAAGAAAAATGTCAGTGAAACAGCTTACTTTTTTGCTATAAAGTTTCTTTTTGTTAAACCAGAAGGTAAACTTTCCTTATAGTTTCTGTGGAATCCACAGTTTTCATGGCTTCACGAGTGTACAGAATAACAAAAAATGATCAGAGGCTTGTAACTCATAGGAACATAGTGAGAATTCATTTAGAAATATTTTTCTTTTATTTTCTACAACTGGAAATACTGATTTATTAGATATTGACTCCTACTTTTGGAAACAAAAATACTGAAATGCATAAAAAGTACTAAAAAAGAGGAAATCTATATTAAGAGTTT
>WAAG01082989.1:0-41471 GCA_013390105.1 Tichodroma muraria
AAGCTACAACTTAAGGCATCAGTCTCTACAAAATAATTCAGAGATGGCCAGGGTCTGTGTCCTCAATCCAAAATCTGAAATCTAAACATTAAGAGGTGGTTGGCACAGAAGATTTGTAGGGATACACTTTTAACATTGTGAAACCTTCAACCACACTTATCCATCTCCTGACTGAACTATTGATGGGTGTGCAAGGTAACTGGACCCAAGGAAAAGTCAAGGATTTATGCACACTTTATAAGAGGATCAGAACAACAGTGGCCAATGCTATTTTACCTTTCTTTTATGTTTAGAAGGGAGAGAATGAAACACTGGATAAAGTTAATATATATTAACTGTGAGGAATGCATGTTGTTTTGGGGGTTTCATTTTCTACTAAGATCTCTGAATTTTACAGCTGGGAATAGCAGCCTCAGCCATAGCTTTTTTTATATGCTGAACAAGCATCTTAAATATCTTATATACATTTTGATTATGTTCAACTGTTCCAGACATGAAAAGACGATGTCTTGCTCTGTGCTATACAGCAAAGGCCACAATCATTTATATGATCTGGACCCTCAGCAAAAGAAATCCAAACCAGATTTCAGTTGGTAGAATATGAACAATATGTTTCCCATATTACACAAAATGCAGTTAGTTGGCTTTATATGCAACACTCCTCTCATCTTGGAGGAACTTACAACTGTGCTCTATATTGCAGTGGGGGAATATCAGAGCAATTCTGCATGTTTAGTGCAGTTGCTGTGGAGTTATACTGCTCTAAAATGAACAGGGGAGTTGTTTATCTCTATTAAAAGTACCTTTTAATATCTGTATAATCAGGCAGCACTTTCACCATCACCTGGCACATGCCCTCTAATACGTATCAGTTATTCAGCTCATTAGCTCTGGAAGAATTAATTGAAAAGATAGCCCTGAGATGTGAACCAACACACCAGCTTAACCAAATGCAGGGTTAAACCACAGGGCATCTCCGGCTCATTCACAATGATGATCCTCATTTATACCTTCTGTCAGCTGGAAATAAAGAAACACTTCATATCTTGAGCCTACAGTCGGGAATGACTATGGGATAATTTGTCTATTTACTGTCTGATTTCCACAGCAGCGTGAGATACCAGGGAACTAGGCAGCTTTTTTTGTATTTATTCCCTGCTTCCTTTTTAACAACCTTCCTGGAGTAGGGGGAAAAGATTAAAACTTCTCATCACCCTGGAATCTCATAGAAAAAGACCCAGTGCTTTAGGGATGACATTTGTGACACCTTCCTCTCAACTGCAGCCTGGAGTCTCACACTTCCTCCCTACCCCACATGTGACAGAGACCAACAACCCCCACACAGTAGTCATGAAGAAAAAAATTACTTCACACTGAGTTCTCATCCAAGGGTCCAATCATGCCACCAGGAACTATTGGGTGGGCCACATATTTACATATTTTAATTGCACTTTCTTGGCCTTTAAAGACTACAGTGGGTAGTTTTAAGCACTTAGTTTAAGTGCTTAAACTAAGCACTTAGTTTAAGTGGGTGCAAACTTCAGAGAAAATAGTGAAGGACATTTGCTCATTTCACACCCTGTGTCGAATTTAGCATGCCTGCATTTTTGCACAGTAATGCTCTTAGAAGAAGAAAGCATTTATTTTTTTAAAAATCTAGTCTCTTTCTTGAAAAGACAGCAAGGCTTTCTCTCAAGTACTGGGAAATGTCATTATTTGGCTATGCAGTTATACAAAAACAAACAATGAACCTGAAGCAGAGAAGTCAATTATTGTACAAATTACTTAATCCATTGTAGTTGTCCTTCATGTAATAAAGTTTATTTCTATCCTATACTATATTTTATACTGCATGTTTAAAGGCAGTGCTTTATAAAGGATATTCTGAAACACACCACATAACCATTGCTGTAACTTGTATGTTGTTTTTTGGTTTCCCTTCTGAGAAAAGGTAGTGCTGCCTTGCAAAGACAGGTAAGATGGGACAGAACCGATTCACTCTGCAGCTATGGATTAGTCACTTAAACCTCCCCAGTTTCCAGTCTGCCCATGTGTACAATGGGGCAGCTCTGGCCAGGATTGCTAGGAGGATAACTAAGTGCCACTGAAAGGCTTTGAGATCTGCTCAGTAAAAATTATTTCTATAAAAGTGCATGTGCATAAAGTGCTAATTGATGCCAGCTGGCCTTTCATCCTGGGCAGCAAAAACAGCTTCTTACCACACACATTTCCTTTAGTGGGCAGCAGCAACATATTTTTCTTATTTCTAAATTCCTGGGGTTTGCCTTAAAACATACAAACCATTTGATTTTCAGGAATTTTCCATTAGGAGATTGATACAGCAATGTATTTCAGAAATTACCTTGATTAACCTTGCACAGGCATTAAGTGTAAACATTTTAACACCTTTCAAACTGAGAAACGAGCCCTATTTGCAGTGCACAACTCTCGATTCAGCAATTCGCATCTTAGAGTCTGCAGCGCCCTGTTCATTTCCTAGAAAAACCTGACAATCAATTTACAATGGCCCTTGAAATGAAGCAGAAAGCCACTGTTCCTGAACTGGCCTTATCTGACAAGGCAGCATCAAATGAAGATACATAAGTAATTATTTTTAATTTCATTTCCCTTCCGTGCTGCAAACAATCATGTTTTCTGGAGCCCCTCCCTCAGCTGCAGAAACTTGGAAATGCTCCACCTGCTTATGTTTGCTGATAGACGCCAGAGGAATTTTCTCTTCATCTGTTTCACAGATGCTCAGACTCTTTTCTCAAGACACATCATACAAAAATGTCTCCAAAACAATTAGCAGGATTTTAGTCATCATGACTGTGTGGCTGCACGTAAAGTAAAGCTCAGACAGCTCTTAAGAAATCGAAGCTCTGGAATGAGTGTCTGGGACCTTAACAGCACTTATTTAAATCTTCCTGCTTGACACATTTATAGTTTTTCATGTAGTCAAAAGGGCAAAGGGGTTGGTATGCAGAAAGCTGCTACAATGTGAGAAACATCATGAACTTCTGTAACCTCTTGTACTTATACTGACATGAAAGTAATAGCCAATGGACAACAAACATGCAATCTAATTCAAAGAGGGGGGGAAATTATGCAAAGATCTCTCTAACCATTGTCTCTATATCTCTCTTCAAAATAAAATTCACTACCTTACTTAGGAGCTACCTGAATAAAAATAATCCTATGAAATGTGTTACAATCTTATCATACTTAATTGAAAGATGTCCCTCGTTTGGCCAGCTGCCTGGCAGTGCAATCATCAAGCAGGGCTCTTGACCATCCCAAGCCTGCTCCTCCCTCCCTGCTCTTCACCATCCCCAGCAAGGCCCCCATCAGGCAGCCGAGCCACAGGCAGCACATGAGGACTCGACTGCAAAATGAGGGCATGCTAAAAAATCTAAAGATATTTAGATGCCTCGTGATAGTTCACAAGGCTCGCGCTACCGAGTCCAGGGGATAAATTACCTAAACATCTCTGGCTGCACACCAGACTCCCTGAGAGTCCTCTAGTGCCACACTGAAGGACTCAAATTGCAACCCTTTTGTCCAAAACGATAGGAATTTAACTCCCACTGCATAAACTCTTGTTGAGAATATTTCAAAGAGCCACAAGTCGACAATGTCTGATTTCAGGCCTATTGTCACATACAAACGTCCTTAAAAGGGACAGGAAGGGGGATCTAAGGAATGGGATCGCTGGGATGGCCAACCTTCCATCCAAAGCCACACCAGAGAGCTTTTGCTTTCTTTTGTTTCTCTTTGGACAGGGCTTATTCCTGTTGGCCTAGGTTATCAACATGACAAAGGCTCCAAAAAGCTGCAGGTGTTCACCCCATAGACCGCAGGCACAGGCAGCTGCCCATTTCAGGGATGGTGAGACACATGGGGAGCACACACAGGAACACTGGGACTGGGGCAGTGCCAGGGCCAGGGTCAGAACCCTGAGTGAGAAAGCAGTGGCCAGGAACGGCCCTCGAGGCCCAGAACAAAGCCAGACATGTCCTCACTCTCCTCTGTACCCAGATGGCAGCAGGGGCCACCTGGCCCTAAAGGATAGAGTCACCTTGTCTTGGTTTGAATGACAGGTGTCTGCTAAGGAAGGCAGGAGCCTTCCTTGGAATGGAGAATGTAAATCCCCTCCCTTTGAATTATTATAATTTTGAAATTAAGGGGGCTCTCAGGAAAATACATGGGAGTAGGAATAACAGTTCTTTATTAGGAGAATTAAAATAAAAATGCAGTAATACAAAAAACAACTCCCCTGACAGAGTCAGAATACAACCTGACACCCTGTGGGTCAGGGTGTTGTTAGCAATCCAATTCAATGGTGGCTGCAGTCCTTCTGGAGTGGCAGATGTGGTTCTGTTGGAGCAGTGATCCTGTAGAAGGGTGCAGTTTTCTCTGAAGATCCAGTGGTGATGTAGATGGGCCTGGTCTTCCTCTGAGAATCCAGTGGAAAAGGCTGCTTGGTGTTCCAAATCTCAGATTTTTATCCAGGTAGGAATGCTTGGCTCCTCCCTCTGGATAGAGCATCTCTCAATGGGATGATGTAATTTTATCAGTCATTAAGTGATACTCAATGGCCCATTAGCAGAAGATATCTCTCTGGATGGAGGATGGGTTGTGGAAGAGATAAAGACTGCCCCATCTGTTTTTTTCAACAGCTGGTCCATTAACAGAGGATCACCCCACCCCTGGTTTTCAACAGATGGTGATAGATTATGTACTCCTGGTTACATCTTGCACTGCAACCCAAGATATACCTGAAGGTAGAGGACACAAAAAAAAATCCCTACTCCACTCAAAATGGCCAGCAGCCTCCAAGGAGCAGCAGATACCCTCACTACAGCCCTGAACCAGAGCCCAGGGAACGGCTCTGGGAGGTGACAGCCATGCTGGGCCTGGGGCAGCCCCAGGACCCACAGGTGTAGTCAGCATCCCAGGGAGGTACACGGATATCCCAAATCTGTGGCCTGATCAATTCCTATTTATTTATTTACCTATTTAACCCAGGCTCACTTGCTTGTAACAGTACCACACACAGAAACCTGAGCTGCTGAGCAGGACCAGGACAGAGAAACCCCACCACGTGTCTTTGTGTCCATCTTTTAGTTAGTGGTCCCCAAACAACACAGTTTTTTAGAAGGCCACATTTGCACCTTAGGTAAACATGCCCGAGAGCATTCAGTGCAGCACCACAGCAGCATGAGGCAGCAGCAGCCCTGCCGGGGGAGTCGGGCTGGGCAGGCGGTCAGGCCAGCGAGTTCCTTGGGGGCTGCAGCCATTCAGAGACCCTCCACGAGAGGCATCACCCTGCCAGACAATGCTCAGTGGCTGCTGGGGTGCCATTCAGAGCCCTCACGACCACTGGTGGCAGGGCTGGGAGCTGGGATGCACAGACATGCCATCTCTAGAGGTGTGTCCCCCGCTCCAGCCGACATCCCGCGTTAAACCCGTCCAGGGCACAGCTGCAGCAATAGCCTACGCTAGTCCCTTGCTTTGGGACAAGTGCCACCCTGAGAACGCGTGCTGTCTGCATAAAACTGATAACATTGAACAAAAGCCCACGTACGGAGATAAGGAAAGCCTTGCAGAACAAAAACCTTAGAGAAGTTCATCAGTAAGTCACTGGTAATTAAAGACATTCAGTTTATCCTCACCATAAGGAAGTGCTGTAAACAGTTCCAAACTTAAATTACATGTACAATGTGTTTCTTAGATATATATAATTTTTCCCATTTGGGAATGCAGAGTGACAAAATTTATTTAGCCTTGTATGAAGGCCTGCAAATGCAACTAAAGGCAAAGCTCTGGGGTGAAAACACACCTTTCTTTAAATTACTATTACGCTGTTTCATAAAAATAATTTCAAGAATTACTTAATACTTTTAACTTAATATTTTAGTTTAAACTTAAATTTTAGTTTAAAACTTAATATTTTAGTTTCTGCCTAATAACAAATGACTAACAGCACTGGTTCCCATAGGCTGTATTCAGTTACTTTGATTTTATTAACAGACTGCTATCAATCAATAGGAACTTCAAGCCACATGTCAAACCAGAATGCCAGATTCTTAGATGATATAACTTAGCATGGCAGTTCAGTCAAAGGAAGTATGCCAATTCATACCATAGCAAAGCCAACCCAAAAACTGCATCCCATTAATAATTCCTTTGGGAATTCTGGCCACTGTGGTTACAAACAGCTGACAAAGCTGAAGCGTATTATTGCACTATTTGTAAAAATGAGTCAGACATCACACAGGGGAATTACTCCCAGCCTGCAGATAATTCAGTCAGAAAAGCAGCTTTCATAAAGAACTAAAACCACTTTGATTTTCTTTTCATCCTGTTCCAGAGAACACTCAGAATCAACTTCAATGATATTCTCAAAATAATCACAGCACATGTATATTATCTTATTTCGTTTTCTATTTTCCTTATCATCTCTCCCAATTTACTACTCAGTTGTACCAGTCTTTAGGAAGATCTTTCTCTAATCTTGGAGATACTAATTTAAATCTGCTTCTGACTTGAAACTTGCTTTCCCCCCTTTTGAAAAATAAATTAGGGGACGGGGGGACCCATAACAAACACTGAAATAAAACAAGTCCCCAAGGATGAAAAAAATCCCATCAAATAACTACTCATTGACAAATCTTTCCCAGCAAACAGTTCAATGAATCTTCAGTGAACTTTATAAAGTACACTTATAAAGACTCTTTCAACTTGTTCTTCTTCCAAAATTTGCTCATTTATTTTCCTTCTACTTTAAATATTTGTGTAAGGACATGTATTAAATGTAAGATTATCTACATCTCAAGTTTGGGATTATAAAGGGCAGGTCACTGCCATGCCATTTAAATCTTGAGAGCACTTTAATCAAAAGATCGTATCATCATGCCCTAGCTGACTAATTCAGTAATTCTTTTTCCTCAGTGTGCTATGCTCTAGCACTCAGAAAGCAACCCTAATATGTAACAGGCAAATAAACATCAGCTTCCAAAAAGGATGGACCACAACCTCAGTGGGTATTCTGTTTCATCAAAGTTAACAGGGTACTACCAATTCAACATTAGTTTTTCATCCACTGATAAAACGTGATAAACTTAATTCCAAATTTACATGGCTGTGAAATTCAGATTTTAGTTCTGTTGCAATATGTATCATTCAATAAGATCTTGCTGTGAAATGACTGTAAGTGAATACCAGAGATTCTTGGGTTAGTAATACAAGAGAAGTTCTTAACTTAGCAGTACTTAGTCATTTTCCAAACCAGACTGTAAATGCTAAATTTGATCTGTCACCTTTCTTAGAGAAAAAAATAAACAAACAAAACACCCTCATACTTCTGTTGCACCTGTTATCCCTATACAACCTAGAGTCCCAGAGAAGAAAGCTTACAGAATTAAGCTCAGCCTCAAGTCAAATATTCACAATAGTTTACAATAAAGGTAACTGATCAGCAATAGATACTATGCATCAGGCCTTAAAGTTGCCCAGAAGCATTGTGATGGTTATTGTTATGAACTTTTAACGAACTATGCTAAGAAAATAATCTTTAAATGAAATAAATAAAAGAAGTTATTAGTCTCAGACACTGACATCCAAATCCTGGAATGGAAAAATTTATTTCTCTTCTTAGCTAATATATTTACACATTACACTGCGTTGCAGAATATAATGTAATAGTACAAGGAGAATAGGATTACTTCTGGAACTAACAGAAACAGAGGTGGCACAAAGGACCTTCCTTTCTTTCATGACATAAAGCATTTTGGATTGCAACATTAATCTACATTCCGGCAGCCTGCGCACCTACAGCCATGGCCACTGGTACCTCATCTGCGGGAGAAGGGATCTGTAATCCAGTTTCAGCCTGCTTGCTTGCAAGTGTCATTTGCTCCAGAGGGAAGCTTTCAGCACACAGCACTGGCCCAAAATAAGTACTGCTGGGTTTGGGCACAGTACAGCTGTAACCAGAGATTACAAATTCCCAAGAAGGCTCATGTTGGCTCAAACTAGTGTGAGCAGTGGGTACCCAGTGCCAAATGCAAATTTTGCAGTATTCTAATGGAAATCAAAGAAACAATGTCCGTGGCTTCAGGGGAAGAGCCACACAGAATACCTTCACAGAATAGCACACACGCCTTTGTTGTGAAAAAAGCACATCTGAAAAGATCTGCCAACACCTCTCCCAGCACATTCATGCTGGTGAGTGGGGAGGTACCTATTGCAACAATACGAGGGAGCAACAACCAAAGAACCAGAAGTTTTTTGATTCCGTTAAAGAATAACTTCATGGTTATGAAGGAAGGGTACCTCCTCCTCCTGAGAGCAGCTCACAGCAGGGTCTCTAATGCCCCGAGGGCCATGGAGAAGCAGCAGCTTACTGTGTTCTCCAGCAGCACAGGCCACAGCTCCATCCTTACACTGCAACAGCCACACAAAGACAGAAACCTTTCTCAAGGACGCACTGGAACAAAACAACTGACAGTGACTGCAGCATCTGCTCAGTGGAGCCAACATAATAAATTTCAATCTCATTTTAATTTTTATATGTCTAAAGCTATTAGGTCATAGATATTTGAACTTTAATTATTATGGAAGCAATTAGCTCCTATGACCAGAAGGCTTTGCCTGAACAAATGCAATGAGCACAATATTTTCTACAGCATAAAAAATAAATACCCTGACACATCCATAGCTATCTAGGACCTTGCAACTTCCACTGTGTTTCACACTGCTGTCCTGGCCTTGTGCCAGATTGCAAAAGCTGGAACTTACTGTCATAAGCTATATGACATTGTATATACGTGTAATTGAACATTATCTCCTAAGGTGTTCTGTAAATTTAGAATTTCAAAATGTAAATATTTCCTGTTGCAGAGAGATTAAATTGGTTTTGAAATTTAAATATTCTTTCAGAGAAAATTATTTTGGTACGTTATCTCCTACAAAGACAGCTATAATTAAACAACAGCTCCAAGTACCCTGAAAAGTGGTATTTCTAAAACTGACAAGACAACTTACATTTGTGTTTCAAGATACAGAAGTATTCTGTGGAGCTTTGTGCGTCAAAGGAATTTCATTAATATATATTACTTTTTAGTTCCTTCATTCACTGCATTACTACTTAATAGAAGTATGCATTTTAATTCTCATCATCTTTTTCAGCTTTCCCCTTGTGTATTTTATCCACAGTACAGTGTGCCCACACAGCTTTCCCCCAAGCTCTGGTGAGCTCATCTGACCTCTGCAAACAGGGCTGCTGGCAGAGAACGGCAGCTGAACAGCAGGGGACAACAAAGCTGTTTTAGATGGGGCTTGGGGATCTTTCTGGTTCAGAAATACTACAAAAGTAAAAATCACCCTCAGTAAAGAGCGACTGAGCATTCACCTGCACACAGTGTCTGACCTCCTCAGTACCTCACAAGCTTCCCTTTGCTTTTACAAGCAAGGGTGGAAATTCAGGAATGGACAGTGCTTGTTCTTAACCAAGTCACAGAGAGCATTTTTAATTCCTGTATGTTGGCATTTTACACAGTGCTCTTTAAACACAAATCACTATCTCTTCCATAACTGAATGAAATATAAACTGTTTAGTGCCTTTTTTTTATGCTAAGAGGTTTGATTTAGATGACTTCTGCTGATAAATACCATTTGCTAACAAAATCAAGGGCCGATGACTTCCAATTCAAGCTTTTGTTGAATCAAAGGCAACTAATAATGTCAAAGCTCTGAAGCCAAAGGAAGTGCTAGATTCCAACCAAAGGGATTTGTGTTCAAGTAAAAACATTTTCCCAGGCTCCATATCATGCATTGTCACCCACTTTCTTCACTGGGACCCAATGCATCCACTACAGGGGCAGAACTACAGCAGTAAGAAGAAATGTAATGTACACAGTTGCTCTGATAAAATACATGCACCAAGGGGAGAAGCAAAGCACAACATGCCAATGGATGCTGTGACTTTTTATACCTTCACATTTTCAAGGGGATTTTATTGTTTAGGGGTTATTTTCTACAGTCCACTGCCAAAGAAAACAGACTTGGACACACATTTATCTGAGCAAAGTCTGGCTTACCCAGTACAACCATGCTCTTATTTACTCATGCAAGACAAAGCAGTGCTGGGAACAGGTCTGCCCACAGACAAGGCCTGGGACCCTGAGCTCTGAGGAACTGAGGAGATCCCCTCAACACAAATTGTCAGCACTGGGGCATTCTCTTCCCAGGAATCCAGTCCGTCTGCATGGTCCACAGCAATTGGCAGCCTTCCCATGCAGCACAAGTAGGGACCACAGTCCTCTAGTCCTCCTGGGAGTGTGCACACAACTGTCTTCAGCATATCTTCACACGTCTGTGAAACTCAACTCACATCCTGATCTTCCTGACAACATGCCCAGCCTTGAGCTCCCTCCCTCTGGAAGCAAACCCAAGGGGAACCACAGGAAGAAGGCCCTGCACCCAGGGTATTTCCAGCTCTGCTGGCCACAAACATGCAGAGCAGCTCCCAGAAATCTTCCCTGTCACCAGTGCTCTCCTCCCAAGGTGGTAGTCTTATTCTTTTCACGCAGCTCTTGAAAATTATTTGAGACACACTTTCTCAATGAAAATCCAAAAGGAAACCAAAATAGGCAAAACTGATTTCCTTTAATTAATACGCATATATTCAGAGCAAGGTTGCTCCACCATAGGTAGAAAACAGACACATACTCTCTTTTATGAAGGTAGTTAAAGCAGAAATATGAAGATGACTGCAATATATGACCATTTTTAGATGGGATGTAAGAACTTCCTGAATAACAAGATGCCCTTTACTTGAACCATGGCTTGAAAAATGTCACCAGTGAAAACACTAAGGAAAAAACAAATACCACCAACATATCTGATAGGACATAAGAAATAACTTCCACCATTCTCAGTATACATTATTCTTACAATGCCACTTGAGCAGTAAGCAAATAAAGTTATGCCAAAATACATCCAACACAGCAAAACTGAACACTGCAGAAGATACTATTTAAAGCAGGATCAGTTTAAGATAATTCAATTGCTTTACCCAATTTATATTCTCCACCTAGGACTCCTGGACATCAGGAAATGAAATATTACAATGCTTTAACAACCTTCTGCACTTGCATCTACCTTTCATGTTTCTATTAGATCCTCTGCACTCATTTAAAGTATAAATTCTCGCTGACATAAATGGGTTTTCCACGCATCTAATTAAAAAAAACATATGAAAGAGAGACTCCTTGCTAAGCTGAAAGCAGCCAGTGTCAAACACCCTGCAGTGAGCACTGCCTCGGGGCTGCTGCCACCCAGCACAGCTCATCCCACCTTGCTCACAGCAGAGCCCACAGCAAAACTCAGCAGCTTCATAGGTACAAGGCAGGACCTTGCCATATAGGCATGTTTTGAAACAGAAATGAGTACATGCTCATTTCATTTCTCTCCATTTTCAATGTTAGAACAAGATTCAGCCAGTAAACTCATGTTTCAAGGTTTCTGCAAGCATTTTACTCTTCCACAACTTCAAGATTCATTTTTTTCTTTTTTTTCTTTTATTTCTATAACACTATGCAAATAAAAAGTAAAAAATATACTTCATCTTCATATAGCATACTTGTTGGGTTGTTAGTTTATTTGATGCACTTCACCTTTGCAAAACACATCATTACAGCCTCTGCATCTCTCACCAACCAGCACTATATCTATATCTAAATATAGTGAAGCTACTAAATTTTGCCCCGTGCAAGAAGTCGTGTGTGTCCTTTTGGTTCATTTTATGAGGGGAGAAAGAAGCAGAAAAACAATCTCTCAGTTCACAATACAAAATAAGTAATGCTTAAGGAAACAGTAGAAGGCCTTGAATAAAGCAAGAAGAAAAAAATGCTCCATGCTTCCGACCCAGATGAAAGACGATGGAAAAGAGCAGGCTGGAGACTGATGGTACAATTAGCTTCTCTCACTTGTTTAATTTGTTTCTTTATTAAAGTTAATGGTCATTTTAATATTACAGGCCTACAAAACTGTAATGAAGACCAAGCAGCTAGTGGGACTTGTATTTACAGCTGCACTTAAATCAATCATTGACCATTCTATAGACACAAAGAGAGAACTTTTATTAAGTTTTATAAGGATAAAGTAAGGTAGTTTTAAGAATATGTGCAGAATATTAAGATATATAATATGTTTAAGAATATTTCCAATCAGCTATGGTTTCAGTAGCCAAAAGAGCAATAAACGTTCAACAGGAGTAGGCTTTTTAAATTATTTGTGGAAATTTAAGTAAAACACAAGATTTTAAACTACCCATTTGTTTCATCTGGATTTTACCATCCCAGAGAGATTATGGATGCATTTTTAGCCATTTTGAGTCAACAGGACATAAAACCAGTGAGGAGCACCTTGGTCTCTGGGTACTGACATGAGGGACAGTGTTCTTGTTGCATTTTGTCTGATTCAGTATGAAGACACAAAACAGTGTAACAGTAACACAATTACAGGGCAGCAGAGGGAAGCCATTTGCCCACACTTCAGCCACCCAGAGCTAAAACTTAGACATTGGGGGGCAATAAGGGGGAGAGGAATGAGGCTGAAATTGCCACCACCAAAACCATGCTGTATGGGCTGTTTGAAACTGGGAGGATGGCTCATCAATTTAAACATTTTTTGGATGCTGAAGGGCCCCCAGGCCCAGCAGATGCTGCACCCCTGAATGCTCAAGTGGTAAGAGATTTGGCCACCACAGGCTGAACTGATTAGGATAGGACAACAGTGGAAGAGGTTGCACAGGCCAGAAATGCTGGAGAAAACAGCTTGGGAAAAGTCTGGTCTACAGGAAAAAAAAGTAACATTATAAGTTTTAAAGATGCAACAACCAGTAAAAGCAACAACACAGCATTATTAAATTTGCTATAGAGGCATGTAGTGTAGAAAAGAAATGTAGGGTAGAGAAGAAATGGGGTATTTTGCAAGTATGTGGTGAGAGACAGTCCTGTTTCAAAGCCTTTGCAATCAAAATTAACAAGGCAGAAAACCAAAAATAGGCAGTAATATCTGAGGAGACATTACTCCTTAATGACCCCCTTACACAAAGAATTAGAATAGACAGAGGAAGGCAACTTTAAGACAATGTTTCAGTTTTTTAATATGTATCCCAATGAGAAACATTGTAATACTACATATCATAAATCAATCTTTATTCATCCTACAAGCTTATAATGAGCTTTCCCCAATGTCCTAGAGTGACTTTATGATGCTGAATTGTATCCCCATTCGTCTGTTTAGCCCTTGCAGACTAAACTTCCAGTCTCTGCTGCACATCCTGTTGCTCAAAGCATGTGAGACAATTTCACATGCATGGAGATTAGTAGGGCCAACAGGTGATGGAATTGTCTCTAACTGTTGCAACCAAATTAGCTGGGGTGGACAATACCTTGGCCCAGGCAGCTTGTGTAGAAACCATAAACCTGAGACCATGGCAGGTGGGGTACTGAAAGAATGCTAATGGGATCATTCCAAAATAGGCCATGTTTCTGGTTCTGGTTTTCTGTTGGTTCGGGATCTTTGACTTATAAGGTCACATTCCTGTCCTGGGTTCAAGATTGGACCCTTGCCCTCAGGTAACCCTATGTACTGTTAAGTTAGCCACACCCCTGCGTCTCTGGATGCTGTCCCTCAGACCATGCGGTCCCTGTGTTTGTTATTTTACCATCATTAAAGTTCTGGGTTTGGGCACTCCATTGCACCCATCCCTACATTTATTTCACCACGCTTCGTCCCGGCCAGACCGGAATTGAGATCACAGCACTGCACGGCGAGATCTAACAGTGAAAGCTATTTTTGAGAAAAGAAAAATGGGAGAAAGACACAGAGACAAAGGGAAAATGAAAACTGTTGGCAGCAGCCAGAAAAGCCAGGAGAAGAGCAGGAACAAGGGCAACAGGCTATAGCTTTGCTGCAGCGGCCAGAGCTGCTGCTGGAGGGCAGGCACAGGTCAGGGCGTCTCAGGCATTGCCCAGCTGTCCCAGAAAACACCCCAAATCCAGTTTATAGGTTGACAAACATGCATCAGCATCAGTTGTGCCCCAGAGTTACACCAGTCAAGCTTGGTGTCCAGCTGCTGACGCTACACTGGTGCCACAGAAGCCCAGCTGTGGCCTTGGCCCCACTGTCATCACCAGCCTGCAGCCAGGTTAGTACAAGAAACACTTGCTTTTTGCTTTGGGAGTGAAGCTATTAAGCTATTCTGAAAGACCAAACTCCATTTATTTATGTTACTTCTTGTGTATTTTTAAATCTCTACCAGCATGTCCAAGACTTGGTTTTAAAACACTATTACCCCACAAATCCCACTTGTATAAACTGTTAGACAAGACTCTCATCCATCTTAAATTAAGATACACCATCACAGAAGTTTCCACATCATACCTTCCACAAAGCCTGAATTAATAAGCTCACCAAATCAATCCAATAAGACAGACAAGCAAGGAGTATCATTCCTGTAAATATCATATCACTAAAATATATTTTCCTATTTCATTAAAGCATACTCTTAAGAACACAATTATTTGCAATGTTTATGCTCCTCTCAGCCTCCGAGGCTGCTAAGAAAAGCTTGTCCACGGGTGGGAACTGGAGGAATAAGATGGCCTGACCCAATGCTGATTATTCAGCACTGACTTCACTTTGAAGAGTCTTCCAATAAAAAAGTTTAAACCTACTACACCACTTTAAAAATTGCAGACAGCATTTCTAACCTCTGTCCTTCTGCATTACTGCACCAGTGGCTGGAAAAGCTACAGCAGGAGAGAGAAAGTCATTTAGGCAGCTCCCTTCATGCCACCCCCATGGCTCAAAGGGACAGAAATCAAGAAACATTAGAATCAATATAAGCCGATTAAGACATTAAGGAAGAATAAACCACGCAGAACTTAAACAAAATCTGTTAAAAGGCATGGATAAAGCAGGCATTTCTGAGTAGAGAATAACTTATTTTCTGGAGATACTCCAGATTTTGTGTTTCCATCTGGTGGTACTTAGTGCTGGGATAAGCGACAAGGAGGTTTCCAGCTGAAACACAGGACTGTGCATTTGACATGAAATACCTACAGGCAGGAGAGCCACTGTCTAACTGAAATCCTTAGGACCTGAAGAAGAATGGACGCTTTTTTATATACACACATCTAAATCACACTCATACCCAAATGGAAAACATGCTCTACTAAAATAAAATCCAATCAGAACCGGGGACTGAAAGTGTGGTCCAGCTACTAACATAAGATTTATTCTCACTCTTTTTTGTCATTCCTCAGGAATGGGTGGTTTAGCTTAAGCTGAGACTTGCCACTTACAGGTAGACAGTAAGCCAGTTGGGTTTTTTCATTCTTCGGGGCAGCTGCCGACCTTAGCCCTTGGTGATCCAGCATTCATAAACGCCACACCCGTTGCAGGGAAGAGGCAGGACGCACACGGGTCCCCAGTTGTGTGTCCCAGAGAAATCCCAGTGCCCTGCCCCAGCATCCTCAGCTGAAGGAGGATGAGAAGCTGCAGCTCCCCGGGCCAGAGACCTGCCGCCAGCCGCCGCACACCGCGGCTCAAATGAGCACACGATACCCAGGAGAAAGCACGAAGGCCGAGTACTTCACTGTACCCAGAAATCCTGCTCTGGTTTAGGCTGGCTGCTGCATGAGGCTGCACCACTCCGACCCCAGGGCTGTTACTCCCCGTTTGCAAACAGAGCTGGTGGGCAAAGGAGGGCAGGAAGGTGCCCTTTGGGAACTACGGCCTCCAAGTCAACCCACCTGACCGAGCAACCAGCACCACAAACTCCCAAATGCGTGCACCTAAAGCTCTGTGCTGCAAATCAGTGCTAACACTACCCATTTCTCCTGCTTGGGGAAATCATGCCCACGAGTCTAGAAGGGTGGGAAGGACAACAAGCACATCAGATCCAAGCAGGCAGGCGTAGACATGCAGTTACAGAAGGAATGAGTCTTAAGGCTTCTATTATAAGTAAAAAATATATTTGAGAAACCACGTTGGCAACAAAGTTGTATCAGATGGGGAACTGGACAAGAAAGAAAAGCTCTCTGAAATTGTTCAATTGTTTAACTTTCCAGATTTGGTGGGGGTTCCCCTAGATTACTTCAAACTAGACATTTCCCTGCTATTCTTAAAATCATCCCATTTAATTACTAAATGAGATTAGATCTCAGAAAAAAAGGGTTTTTTTCTTCAAGATTCAGCAGCTAACTGCAAATGAAAGCAAAAAAAGAAGCCTGCCTTATGATGAAAGGACAAGTAAAAGAGCAATCACATCAGAAAACCAATGCCCAGACCTCTAAACAGCAAAGCAATTGCATGTGTCAAGTTCCCATAAAAAGATGGTGCCAGCTGAGGCTTATGTTAAAACTGTGCAATAAAATTAGATGTCTGGAGCCTCTGTCAGACGAATGATGTTATCTCATTAATGGGATTACATAGAAAAATTGGAGGGATTTCAGTCAAGAGGAATAAAATGATTAAGGATCAAAAAAGTGTGACTCATGAAAGCAAGTAGAAACTGGATGTTGTGCTCTTGCCTGAAAAGCCCAAGTCTCAGAACCAGATAGGCTTGGTGGTACCAGCAACACCACAGCATCTCCTGTCTTACATCCAGAATAACAGGAATAGATCAGACCCACCAGAGCAAAAAATCATATTATAAAATTCTAGCTTGACAATGCTACTATCAGTCAGCAAAAAACTAATAATCGTAGGGGAAAGAGGACAGGAAAGTTAATTACCTATTAACAGCTGGCAGGAAGAACACATTTAGTCAGAAAAAAAGAGGGGGGAAAGAAAACAGTTGTGACTACAGAGGCTGGGTAAAATTGAAGCCTTTCTGTTATTAACAGGAGAGGATTTCTTAGCCACAGGAACAACATACACATGGAATCATCCTCCCAAGGCAGGTACTGAACATCACAACAGCTGAATCACTTTAGGAGGGCCTGGCCACTACCCCAAAACAACCATCATAAGACTCCAGTACTGACAGGAGGTAAACTAGCCATAGGGGAAGGGAAGAAGGAGAAACAGTGCAAGGAAAATGGGATTGTTGTGGTAGCAGATGTTCAGTACTACTATGCTATAGTGCAAGAAAGATAAATTAATAAATAAGAGATCTAAATATAGAATGAGATTCTCTTCACTGAGGAGTTCAACATCTCTCTGCAATTCTTTTCCAATTGAAGGACTGTAAGTTGGACAAAAAGTTTCATTTAAATTCTATACATATTCACAAAGATAAACCGATTTCAGAAAGCATTATTATGCCTGACCTCTCTCACTGGGGGTGAAAGCCAGATACTTTGTGAATCGTTTTGATCATAGCTAATATTCCCTAAAAATTCATCAGATGTCAACCATAAAGGACAAAAGGCATCACCATGGAAGAGCAGATGCTGTGAGCTACCATACAAAGCATATTAGAGTCACTTTCCCTGCATTCCTCTGCATCAGCACAGGCAGCTCTGCTTTAGCACCCAGCAGCAGAGTCCTGTTTCTGGCTATTGTGACAGGCAAAGACTCAAACACTTGGGAAGTGATACCTCCAAGAAGAAACTTTGCTGAGGAAGTGCCAGGCCTGGAGGTACCCAAGTACAGTATACCAAGAGAAGCAGGGGAAAAGTAATTTCTTCCAACCCCACCTCACTCACATCAGATCCCCCAGCAGGGAAGTGTGTGTGCACGTCTGTGTACACACTGTGACAGGGAAGGGGTTTAGGACATTTAATTGCAGTTTGAATCTTATCCAGCACGCATAGCATCAAGCAAGAGCTCTCCTGGAATTAACACTTTACAGAGCAGGGGAGTCCCCCCAACTGACAGCACAGGCCAGACTGGCACCCAGCTCAGTCTGCAGGGCTGCCCGTGGTTCTGCAAGGCCAGGCAAGCTCTGTGATCAAGGAAAATGACTCCTAGAAAAGATGCAAACAGAGCAGATTTGCTTCCTATTTTTATATGGTTTCTTACCACAGAAGAACACGCTCCAGGCTCTTAAGCCATTAAACTTTTAGAAAGAGGAATAGTCTTTGCAGAAGCTCTGCTTTGATGTAACTGGGCAAATTGATTTTGTTGCTTAACCAAATGAAGATGTAAGTCCCCTGCCCCACTTTCTCCTTTTTTATCTTAAAAAACCCAAAGAAAGAAAGAAAAAAAAACAACAAACAACCAAACTAACCTTGAGTTTTAAGCTGCAACACTAGCCCTTACAGAAATAATGTCAGTGTTTACAACCAGCAGTTCACCACAGGCTATTAGAAATCCTCCACAATTTGCACCATAACATGTAACCCAAACCTTTTTCTCCTGAAGCCCAAAATTTCTGGTCAGAAATGTTCAATGACTTTTTTGATTCAGAAACTTTATAGTAATAGTAGCAGTTAATGGAATTTCCAGAACTGTGTTAGTTACTTTGGGTTTTTTAGAGTTCGCACAATCACAAGGGACACCTCCACAGTGGTCTCACTCCCTCAGTTCATACTTCCAAATACCTTGCATCCAGTGTGAGCCCGGGTCTTCATGAGGGGAGTTGTGGTGCACAGCTCAATGGCTTCTGGTTCATGGAAGATCACTGTCGGGAGAGGCTCTTTACGAAGAGTTAGGACATTCAGCTTGGTCTTTAACATGGTCTGAAAGTGCTAAACAGAAAAAGAAAATAAATTACCTCCAGTTCTAGCACAGAAAAATGAGAGTTAATAATTGGATGTGTCTGCATGTTTCACCTGCTGTTCAATGCCTCACAAGCTTTCCTGGGGAGAGTTAACAAGTTCATGACTTGAGAGCATTCATTACAATCAGCAATGTGGAGACTATTTTTAATTTAAAAAGACATACACACACGAATGGAAAAGAATCATTACAATTCACGTATGTTCCAGAAAGGGTCTAAATTCAACCTCTGATCATTTGCAAGTATATAATAAAGCTGTTCAGGGACCCAGTTTCTCTACTAATGTCCACAAGGAGGAAGAAAAGGGGATCAAAGACCATTAAAAGAACTATGGATTCATCCATCCTTACTCTCCTTCCTCTGTACTTAAAGCTCATCCTACTGACCTTTGTAGATGTTACCATTCCCACTGAGCTGAATCCCTCATTGGTTTGCTTTTGTCATGTGAATTTTATATTCTTTTCCTTTGTAAGGCATAGTTCCTGTAGTCTCCAATGTAAATGTCACTCTTGGTACCAATGAATAGATGTCACTCAAAACTTGCCACTTTCTTAAACAGACTCCCCAGGCTTAGGTAAAGATCTATCCAAGTGGACAGTAAAGTCATCAGATTAAAAGTTTCTCAGCAATTGCTTAGAGTGAGTAAAGTCAGTCCTTGAAAGACTTCCAAATCAATTTTGTGGAATCAGGGGAGTCAAAAGAAATTTTTTAACATTTAGATGTTTCTCTGAATTGACCTTTATTTGAGAAACTGAACATTTTCACATGCTATTACTTATCTAAGGGAGAAAAAATGCAGATATGAACCAAAACAAGGTAGCAACATGCCACAGCACTGTCCAGTGAAATACGGCTTTAGCAAAACTTTGTAAGTTGACTCTTATCAATCAGCAGTTATTAGACATATGTGCAATGACTCCAGATTAATTTCATCAAAACTAAACCATTTGTTCTGACTTTTGAAAGGAGATTTTTGACTTGCTTTGCAGCCATCCCTTTTCTCAGTCTCCACTTTACCTCTGCAAGGCAGACAAGCATTACGGGGTCTAGCTTGCAGAAAAAGAGATGCTAAGTGATTTCCCAGAACCATGCAAGAAGTCTCTATCAGAGCTAGAAATTCAACACAGGTCCTTGTTGTTTAGTCCTGTACTTTAGATGAAGAGAGTGTCTATTCAACATTTTATTTATATACAGGGGATAAATCAACTATTTAGATACTGTGCTGGTTTTCTACAGATTTTTGTGGATATGAATATTCCTTTGAAAATAAACTTGCTAACCAGATCATAAATACTTTACCATGTGTCAACTGAAAGCCTGTTGATACATTTTTGTAACATTTTAGTCCTTAGTTTGTCACTGTTTTGGTCTAATAATTGTTATGCTACTGGAAGAACAGCACTTCAAACACTCTTAGAAATACGTTCAAGAAGTATACACTAATAGTCTGTGAAAATAGTACTTGTTTACCTATTTCACACATGAAGTTACAGCCTGTTAACAGCAATACTTTAGGGCCTCTGTGGTGTTTGTGCAAGCATTCGAGTGTTCATCCCAGTGAAGCGCTCTACTCATACTCGTATTACATGTTACCCCATTCACTCTCCCAAACACAGCTCCAGCAAAAAAGTACTCCATTTAAGATGATGACACATTAAAGAATATTCTCTGACATGTTTCTGAAGATAACAGAGCTCTTTGACAGCTAGAATTACTAAACTGACTGAGAAATCCTACTTCATTTTACCTTTAGGTTGCAATTAACAGCCTTTTCTTTGGAGTTTTCTAGGCCTCTCCAATGGAGTTAGCAAAGGCTGAAGAGCAGGTAAAAAGCCGTGAGGTTTTTTTCCAAAGCAAGTGGAAGGTTTGAGATGCTGTGTTTAAAGGAGCATCACTGATTACCAGCTGCAGTGCTGGGCTTGCTGGTCCCACTGACTAACTGCTGTCTACTACAGCTCGACTTGCTTTTATCTACAGGCTCTAGGTCTGCTAGCCTGCTGCTGAGGTTGTATTCCTGGAAGAGAAAACATGCAGAAGGCAAAGGGTGCTGGAGCTCAGGCCCAGCCATGCACAGCTCCCAGCCATTTCCCCTGTGAGATCTCTTTTTTTAAGCCTGGGGAAATGCTGCCTCCGGGGCTTTCTGCTGCTGTCTTGTGCATGCAGGGGATGGGAGAAGAAGGCAGAGATAGAAAAAATTTACTATTTACCTAAAGTTGTACTGGTTTCCAAGCGAGGCAATTTTGGATCAATAGAGATAATGGTTGTGAAATAATCAGGTTGAAGAACCTGTCCTAGCATTTAACTTTTCCCTCCTTGAGTACTGAAAGAGCTCTATTTCCATACGTGATCTGTTTACAGGGCTTCTCCAATAAAGAATGGTGCTTCCACTAGAAAACAGATGTAAAAAAAACTCCATTTAGCCCTCCTGAGCAGTGAGCTTGGACCTGCAAAATGGTTGCTCTCCTCTGCTGACATCTCTATAAACTTCAATGGGATTACTGACAGAAAGGGCACAATTTGACCAAAATGAAGAAAACTACAGCAATGATCTATTTTTTTTTTAATTTATGTTGTAACAACCATATATACAATCTTAAACAAAGAAAAGCCTACTCTGTGCCTTACAAAGACAATTCAATACTTGTATGAGCAGCAAATTGGAGCGGTTGGGTGCCAAAAACACGAGAGCACAATTGGCAGCAAACAGCTGATTAGTTGCCAGAGAAGTGCCGAAAGGATTGGGGGTGGACGCAGAAATAGCCTTTGCTTTGGCCCACGGAGCTAGTGCAGACCACGCTGAGCTCCCTGCACGGGTCATGTGATGGCTGCCATAAGAAAATCGAATCCCTGCCAGCAGACATCACGCAGGGAGCCCCCAGATAAGCACGTTATTTAAACACATGCCTAACTTCCACTATGTGAGCAGTCGCAGTAAAGCACACGTGGGTAGTCAATGGGACTATTCATGTGCTTTAAGCCAAGAACAGGATAAAGTGCTTTGCTGAACCCATTTCTTGGGTCTCCACTCCAAACTGGCATCTCCTGCAGAAACTGTTGGCAAAAGCTGACCTATAACAGTAGCCAACATTTTTTGAGAAGAGGCATTCACTCTCCACTGCTGTGAACTCGAAATATTTCTTTAAAGTGCTTTAAGTTCACAAAGTTCTTGAAAAGCATGATTTTGGCAATCCAGTGCATAAAGTTTCAGGGAACATTATACCATTCACATTTCATGTGCCAGAACCACTAGGTTCATTTGGTGGATCTTATATTGAAATTCATCATCAGAAGATATTCTTAGCTGGCATAATTATACCAACAGCTCAAAACCACACATCACTCATTCTTTATCCATTTAGATGGTGATACTGATATGACTTTATATTTGAAAGAAATGCAAGAAGTAACATAACAGTAAGAAATTGGCAGTAAGTTTAAAAATGCCTTGAGAAAATGAAAATACTTAAATGCCAAAGAAAGCATCAGACCTGTAATTCGCATTGTATTTTCCTAGTTGATGAACATTATATCATTCAGAGCAAAATTTAGGTAATGCTGCCAGTAACACTGGACAATTATCTTAATTTAAAACCATAGTTTTGGTTTCAAGTTTGAAACTTGTTCAAGGATTCAAGTTCCATTAGTTTATTTTGCTTAGTTTATCCATCTTAATGGCATCCTTTCCCCCTGCAGATGAAAACCAAATGGTGCTTAACTGGTAGCCCAAACCCATAACTGGCTAAGACTGTCACTACAGAGGCACTGCCTCTTGCCTCCTTGGTGACCCTCAAAGTGCTCTCTATTTCAATGAAAACCCTGCCATCACTAACACTCTTAGCTACCAGTTAATTGAATGTAAGAATTTAGAACTTCTATGTTGTTTAACATATAATTTGTTATCAGCTCAACGGTCACATATTAGCTGTAGACTAACTAGTTCAGAACATTAAACTTGCAAATTTTACATGCTGCATATTTAGTTCAGGCACAATTTCTGTTGCAGTTAAAACTAAAAATTAACACCATTTGGGTTTTGGCTTAGTTTGTCAGCAAAAACACAGTCACTTCCAGAACTCAAGCTAAATATCTTGGAGAAAATAACTATGATTCCATACAAGGAAACATGACTTGGAGGAGAAAATTATGCATTGAAATTTATAATAATAATGCTCTTCATCTTCAGGTCTTGACAAAACAGTCACTGTTGTTCACAATATTGAGTATTCAGCAGACAATGGATCTAGTGGATCTTTTAATTTTCCTGATGGAAATAAAGGCCCAAATTCAAAAATCTAAGAAAGGGTTATATATTGGATAGGAGTATAAAAACAATGACAAGAAAGAGGGGACTGTAACTCATTGCAGCCTGTAATCCAGCAACAGGAGTTAAGCAAAATAAATACATTTTACAGGTTGACTGGGCTGCAACATGGTGATTGAAAGAAAAGTCTTCAGCACCTTAGCCCTCATCCCCCATTCTCTCTTAACAGCAGCTTTACAATCAACACGTGATTGTGTAAATTGGAATCATATTTCCAGATGATCTGTACTTGGCCAATTTTACCAAAGATGCACATTGAATCCAAACCCAAAAATGATAGGATGTTAACTTATGAAAAAGAGTTATTCTAAAAGCTCAAAGACTCTGAAAGAAGGATCTGCCAGAATAAGAAGCAGTCCTCTAGGCAATTCATACTTCTACAGCACCTACAAAGGAACGCCCAGATGAAATCCATGTTAGTGCATCAGCAAAAGATGAAGGGAAATTCAAAAATAATCTCTATAATTTACTATTTCAGCACAACTACCTCTCTACCTCTGAAACCCACTTAGTTCTGGAATGAACCCAGAACTTTTCACCAGCATCCTACAGCAAGACAAAGCAGCCTAGGAGAGGAAAGACACAACCAAGTGAATTTAACTGCAAGAGAATTTTAGAAAGTATAAATGTTCCTTTTCACCCGTTCCCAATGGAATTTGACTACCTGCATATCTGGTCTATAGGTCCAAGAGGAAATGACAACACAAGAGACCTTTAGCACTATGGTTACCCCAGGAGTTACATGAGCACAGCTGTGAGCTGAGGACCACCCAATCCCAAGCCTCCAGCTTTTCAGCAAAGAAAGGAGAATTCTGATCTATCTGAAAACTGATCCGTTTCAAGGCTTTGTTTTGTTTAAAGCCAATCTGCCCACTACAGATAAATGTCATCTCTGATCCATTTCTTGTTAAACAAATACTGCTAATACAGTTTAAATGCTTTCCCTCCCCCACATTAAACTATATTGTGCTTCATTTATTTATCCTTTAGTAGCAGTTCATATAAACATTGTACTGAACACTGCAATAAAACCCTTTACAGAAGGAATAGAAGCAATTTATCATGATAAAGTCAGAAATCATCCCATCAGCAGCCTGCTCTGTAACACAAAACTGACTGGCATGCACAAATCCAAGACCATGTCACGACTACACTCAGGCAGAACCATCCCAAGCAACTTTCTTGAAACCAATCCAGCTCCAGAAATCTGGTTATTAAAAGCTTATCACATCTAGCATCTCAAGTCCTATATTTTGCCAGTCTATCAAAACAAATCCATCCAATCTCCTTCAGGTAACAGATGCTATTTATGAGAAAAATCATATAATTATGTCCGAAATTTCATCCTACAATCACAAAGAAGGGACAACACGTGAAAGTGGTAAGACAGGCTTGCCTGCAGGCATCCTGTGATACGTTTTGTTAGTAGAGGAGCTTGGACAGGCCCATGGCACAACATGGCATGACTCAGTGAGCTGAGGGCATGGCACCTCCAAGAATCTTGGGACAAAGCATCTGGGAAATGTTTCACAAAACAAAAACAAAAACCAACCAAAAAGCCAAAATCCAACCAACTAAGCAAACTTTTGCCCCCTTTCCACATGTCCAACGACCATGCATGGCTGCACGTAAGAGATTCAAGCCTGTCACCACTTCTGCTCTCGTGTCCTCATGCTCCTCATCCCCTCACATGATCCTTCCACCCTACCCAGCAGACAGCATAGGAGAAAGATGGGGTGTCAGAGAGAGTTTGGATACAGAAAGAAGTCATCTGCATTTGACAGGAAAAGCTCTAATCTTTATGACAGGACAGCAAGAAAATAGCATCAAAGCAAGCAAGGCATGAGACTTGGGAAAGGAAGGCACCAGGAGAGGCAGCACTACAAGCAATGCTGCCAGGCAGGGCTCCTCCTGGACTTCTCCTGCCATTGCTGAGTATAAAAAGGGAGCCAAGAATAAAGCTCTGATGGAAAAATCTGTAGTACAGAGAAACAATAGATACATGAAAGAATAGGGACACAAGACTGCAAACAGAAAAGCATGACAAAATACATAGGAAACGAAAATCAGCTGAGTGTCAAAAAACCTTCCAACGAAGATGCTACTGGATCTTTGCGTGCAAGTACCCAGAATTATTCCATTTCACTCTGACACCAACTTCTTGGGGATATTCTTTTTCCTGTGGTGGCAAGACAGATCTCTTAAAAACACAATTATCAAGACTTCATAAACAGATCTGACACTCCCTATCAATAGTTGTGATCACACAGCTGCCTGTGTGACGGTGCTCACATTGCCTTGTTTTCTTACAAGTTTAAAGAATTTCTGTTTCCTCACAATTTAATTCATGTGAAACGTTTTGTTCTCAGACCCTGTGTACTTCAAGTTTGCTCTGGCTGAATGCCCCTGTTCTGTTGCCAAGCTTATGCGATTCCAATCAGCAGGATTGCTGCCCAAACAAAACACAGTCCCAGATACAAACACCCTCCAAACTGCAGGGGACCTCAGAGCCAGATGAGAATTTCATGACTGATCCTCCAACATCTCTCTATCATCAGTCAAACTAAACCCCAACCTAAACAAATCTAAGTACACAGGATATTCAGAGACTAAGTTCCCATTTTAGTCACAACTGCTCAGAACCTAAAGCCTCACTACAGAGATTCAAACCAGAGCAGGAAGCAAGGAGTCAGTATTTCAGGACACTCAAAATCATGAAAATAAAATAAAACCTCCTTAAGACACGAACGAAGGAGGAAAAAAAAGTCACAGCACCACAGTAAAATATTCTTTCATCAGTCTCTACATTACACTGCTTAAATTCCCAGGCTAATATTTCAGTGGAAATTAGGCATGTGGATAAAAGACAAACATCTAAATATATCTGTTTGGATGTGGGCTTTTACAGTCTTTTACCTACTAATGACTGCTAAATATATTTTGAAATAAGCTGTAGTTTCCAATGCATGGTGTTCATGGCATATATATTTTATAACAGAGCATTTTTTTTTAGCATCAATAGAAATAAAGAATAAAAAAACCCCTCACCAATATATCAGCACAACTGCTCTCATAAATAACTACCACCAAAATTTTGGCCCCAGAAATTACTGTTAACTCTCAAATTCTAATAACTTGTCACAACTGAACTAGTTCTGGAATTTTAAACTAGATTACAGTTTCAAAGATACCAGAATTTCTCAGTGGAAACAGGAATTTATCAGCTCCAGCATTTTTCAGGACATGGCAAAATGCAAGTCTAAGACAAGGCAAATAGTTTAAAATAAAAAAGAAAAAGTAGAAATAAATTAAGAAATAGGAGCTGACAAGAAAAGAAAGTACAAAATAGAACACACAGCAGCATAGATACGTCAAGTTCATTCACTTTGATTTTGAGCTGACCCCTAAGCTGCTTTCCAACATATTTTCTCCTAACATGAGTTTCCTGTACATGTATTATTTGGTATAGTTGGCCCAATATTAAAACAATGGAATCCTGCAGCATGAAGGCAGCTGTTGCTTTTTCAATTTGCCCTTGGAGGCTTTCCAATAATTTCTGTGTCAGAGGATGCTTTAAAAAGTTTTTTGCTCCTTACTCTGTGCCTGGCACAAGAAGCCCATCTCACACAATACCTGCCACACAGGCACTGCACTCCCCAATGCAGGCCTTTCAAAACCAGTGCTTCACTCTGCCACTCTTCATTTTTTGCAATAAATCAATAACTTGATAAGCAGTTATGTAGTTCAGTGACACCTCTCTTGCCTTGCTAAGATTTATTTTCTGAGAGAGGGATACAGACTGGGTGACAAAGGCACCTGCTACAAACAAAGAATCTGCCCTGATTATTTGCTACAAGTAACACTGTTAATACTGTGGAGAAACAAAGTGTACAATATCTTGACAAAAAAGAATACGTATTGCTTAAATATAAATCAAACTGATTTCTGGTCTAATTAATTATTGTATTTACAGCTGCAAAATAATGAGAATCCATTCCTTCCTCTAAAGCTATTTTATCACTGAGTCCTTTGATGCTAACGTACAGCACCGCCTCTTCCAGAACCACCCCCAAGCTTTAAACCTGGCATTCCTGAAGATCTCTGAGAAGGGGTCCTCCTATTTCCCTGGACACAAGCCACCTCCAAGGGAATGAACCTGCATTTTTAGCAAGTCAGCCTTTTTGGGAAGCCTTCATCAGGCTGTAGCCCCTCAGCCCTTGCCAGGGGCGGAGAAGAAGCCTGGTGGCTCTAGCCTTCCCTCCTGCCACGCATCCCCACGAGCACCATCAGTACCTGCCCCAGAGCATCCCCAGGGAGCTGCGTCTGGCCAGCACTACTGTGTCATCACAGGGAACTTCCCCAGCCCTGACTACGCTCACGGGCATTTCATCTCCCACAGCACTGCTCCTTTCCCACCTCCGAGAGTAAATTATTCATCGTGGGGGAACTCTGCCAGGATTTATAGTTATACAAACCTTCGAGCAGACAGTGCAGAACATAGATGAAAATTGAGTCCCACTGCAGTGCAGATACATAGCCACTACCCCAGGGCAACTTCACACAGTAGGTCTTTCCACTTCTTTAAGCAATGAATAAAAGTAGTACACTAGAGAGCCTATATCAGAAATAAGGGATTCTACAGAAAGTGATAAAAAATACCTTTCTACAAAGTGTCTCATTAATTCAGCAAAACTTTGGAGCTGGATAACTGACAGGATTTGCACTAAGAAACCTTTACAAAAGAAAAATCACACCAACTCATTTACATTCCTGTTTCTCCTGCAACTACCTTACTTGTAAAGCTGAGCCAAAACAGCCAGATGCAAAATCACTCTGGTTTGTCCATTTCAGAATGAGTCAAGCAAAATGGCTGAGGATGGTACTCCCCTTCATTAAGGCCAGCAGGGCCCACGGGCAGGACAGCCCTCCAACATCCACATCCTCCAGATATAAAAGTTCAATCTGCATAGTGTTTTCAAGGTTTTTCCAAAAGTAATTAATCTTTCCTGATTCTTCTATTTTTTTTGGTTTTCAAAGAACAATTCCTTAGCACTTGACAAGATGGAGATTAAGCTTCTGACTTCTTGCAATTTAGTTGTTCAAACTTAGAGATACTCAAATTCCAGCTTCTCTATAAAACCTCAATTTCCTCCTCTTTACTTGACAGCAAAGTTCAGATAATTTTGCAGAAACATAACTAATCCCTCAGTTGAGTATTAAGTTTCAAAATGCTAGTGGTTATACATATAACACATATCTACAGTTCTAAGAACAAAAGGGGAGGGGGGAACCAAGGGAAAAAAAGCAAATCCCTCCAGAAAAGAAATAAAATATGCACCATGAGATTCAACCAGATGCCCTTCTCCCCTCAAGGCATGGTTAATATACTATCTGCCAGTACATATGGGACCAATTAAAAAGAGCTATCTCCTCACACAGGCGCTGCAAGCGTCACTCTGGAGGAATCCACAATCCATTAAACAAACTCATTCCAAGTAATTCCATTCTGGAAACACGAGCTCATTCATAACCAAATCCCCGTCTTCAGGATTCTCATATGCCATGAAAAAACAACCCTGCTTCCACAGAAATCTCTGGCAAAACGATCTGAATTTCAACAGGAACAGAACTACCCTCTGCTGCTTTACACGTGTTACTACCTGCACCTACATGAAGAATCACTACCACTTCTTAGAGAAGCAACTGTCTTGGTCTTACACTTCAACATTGCCAATGAAATTAAGTGCACTGAATGATGAAAATAATGAATTGTTTAATTAAAGGAAACAGAAAAGTTAAAAACTATCCAAATGTTCTCTTCCAGCAAGACCAGCAGAATTGGAAGACTTCAGGCATGTACAAGGATCATTATTCAGCCTCTTTACATTGTGAAAGCTACTTCCTCTGTTTCCAGTAATTATACTCTCACTTTTGTCCAATCTGCTCCAAACTTTGTTCAACACAGCAATGAATTACAAGTTTCTACACACAAAAGACCTACAGAATAAAGAATTCCACTCAGCAACAAAGAGGAACATCCTTATTCTCAGTACAGTCTCAAATTTTCTTATCCCTCCACTGATTGCTCACCAATACAAACACCATCCATTCTCAGCCACCTTACAACCTAAATAATTTTGCATTGAAAAAACCCTTGTGATTTCAAGTTTGGGCTCAACTTCAAGAAATGAAGTTGCAAAAGAAACAGGAATGAGATGAGAGGATTGTTTGGGGGGGGGAGGGGTTATTATTGTTGTTCATGCAAACCCTGTCAATTACTGCAAGCAGTGTTTTAACATGCTTTAAGTTTAGAACAAATGAAGTAATATAGAATATCAAGATCCAAGGAGGGGGACCTGGGATGTTAAAGCCCTGAACTTCTCGAGATGCAGATCTGAAATATATTCCTGTAATGCAAGATGGAAATAATCTGAATACCCACTACATTTACAGACCCCTGTCTGCCTGTATCAGGCAGCTAGTTAAACAGATGTGAAAGAACCAACAAAATTAAAATTAAGTGCCTGCCCAGCATTTCCCCACTGTCTTCCTCCTTTGCCCCATTCAATTTAACTCCGAAGCATTAGTGATGCAGTTATTCCAGCAACCCTCAAAGCACACAGAGCTGTAATTCTGCAGGAGATGTTAACAAGGTGGCTTTTATCAAACTTGATGCAGCTAAAATCTAAATTATTTACCTTGAAAGAGAAGGGAATAAAAGAATTTAGGAGCCTCTGATAAAATATTAAAGTATTAAGTCTGGTGAATACCTATTAGTCATTCCTCTGGGTAAAAAAGTATCAAGACAAATACTTATTTTAATAAAGAAAAGGCATATATTTGGCTGAAAGAAAACACTCAACTCTGATGCAAAATGTTTGAGCAGCTTTACAAATTCATTCCTCTATAATTACACTGAGACTGCTAAAAATTCCACTTTCATAACCACCACCACCACAAATAAATAAGTGTCAAAATAAATCCAGTAGATTATCATGCAAAAATGTGTCCTCTACAGCTTAATCTTGAGATAATGCTTTTTATAGCACGTCTTTCTGCCCAGATTTGCAGCTCTTGTTACTTGCATTCTGACCACTAAGCACAAGAGTCATCAATCTGATAATTATTTTTTTTTCTTTAACTTCTTCATGCTGAAAGGACTTTTCCTTTATTCCTAAATGATTCTATGTCTTTGTTATAGCAGAAATAGTGACTTAAAAGAGCTCAAGAACAGTGTGATCTGTGGGTTTACGCCCAGCTGCCACACAGCTCCTCTCTCCCAGCAATTGCTCCAGCTTCCAAGGGGAATAAAAAATTACCCCCGCTCATCCAAACCTCCCTGCTTCACACTGCCACGAGGAAGAGGCCTGCAGCCAGGATCTGCTGGATGCTGGGGACTGCACAGCTGGAAAGAAAGTTCTCCACACACACGGGAGCATTTTGGGGCTCCTGGGAGCATCACCCTGCTGATGGCTTCTCACCTCTGCTTATCTAAGGTATTTGCATACAGAATGGTCATACAGTTCTTTGACAGATCTCCAAGCCATACTCAGTGTTGTCAAGAACAGTAATTTAGCCAAAAGAAAGGAAAAGAAAAAAGTAACCCAAACATTTAGAGGTAAACCGTGAGGCAGATAGATGAAAGTACACAGGGATTAAATATGAATTTCGAGTGACACTTCTCTATTGGTCAATCCCAATTTTGCAATGAAGAATTCACAGAAGACTTTTCAAGGGAATCTTTGAGGTTTCCTTCTTCCACAAATACCTTTAGGAAGAATAACTCCCTAGCTCCAAGCGTTTAGTGCAGTTTCTTATGTTTGGAAAACAAGGATCATTTAGAAAGCAATTAAAGTGAATACCAGTCCATGGCTGGGATGATCAAGAACAACCAGTCTGATGGAACACCATCCTCAGAAGGGAAGCACTGTGGAGAGTGTTTATCAGCAGAGCTACCCAGCAGCCAGGGCACAGCATGACAGCTCCACATGACTTGTGCCTCGCCACCACGCACTTCCCTCAGAGCTTCACTACAGCTGCTGAGATCCCGAACACTGCCCACTGCAAAGCTGCTCTGCCAACACCCTAATCAGGAACATTCAGCACAGAACGTTCCACGTGGGCACAAAGTAAGGCTTTGCCTCTAAGTCTCCACTTGGGAAGTCAAAAGGTAGTCAGAGCTGAGCACTCAAAATGAACATTTCTCCTGCTGGGGAGTAATTCTGAGCTCGATGACAGATGGCTGTTTTCCTGCTTTACAAGCATTACCATTATTTAGAGGAAAGTCTGTAAAAATGTTTGTACTGTTGGTAAGTTACTTGGGAGACCACCACAAGTAAAATATTTTCATTTTTAAAGAAAGTATGCCATTTCAGTCCAGAAGCAAAGCTTGAAACAGATAACCTCAAAAGTGGAAAGTCTTGGGCAAATTAACTGAAGTCACAGATTTTCAGAGGGGACTTTAACTCCACATCAATTAATCATCACTAGTTCCCCTCCTACAGACCAATCTTTAATCCAACTACACTATTTTTAATGTGAGATGGCTTGAGGAACAGAAGGTATCCTTATTTGATTTTTTCCGATTTTGAATCTCAGGTAGTCTGACTGGAACACATTTTCAGACGACACTAGGAAAGCCTCTGAAATAACATCAGACAAATTTTGCATGCACAGCTGTTTGCACAAGCCAATTCTACAGTTTTACAAGACAACCAGCTACATCCACTCCCAGCAGCTGATGAGCAAAGGGGACCTTTGATCATTCAACAAAGCCAGTTCCCTCCTGGGTACAATCCAGCAACCACCACAATTCAAGGGTTCCAAGTTCTGCTGTTTCCCTTTTCTGAAGCGCTCATTGGCTAGCATGTGCATCGAGTGTCATCCACAGCACAACACAGAAAATCAGAGGTTGAAGCCACAGCTACTCTCAGCAGAAACAGGAGCTCAAACTACCACCACTGTCTGTTTTCCAAGCCAGGGGAGTGTATGCCATAGTTATCCACACAGGGTGACCAAGGTTTTGAATGACACACAATGAAAAAGTGTATGACAACAGCATCTGCTAAAACACAGATTTTTAAAAAATAATTAGTTTTAAATACAGGTTAGAAATCACTGGAAAACCATGATATTACACAAGGTGCTCCTTCACTTTTATAAAGAGGAACAGCTTCAACCAGCACATGAAACAGGGCTATGTGTTATGACCTATTTTCTCTGTAGCATCTGTAGAAAGTTGATCAGTTCCAACTCATGCTCAACAACACAAGCACTTCCACTTTCATGTTCCATCACCATTATAGACAGAAATTAAAAGACTCTGGTGGCTATCACTGATGTTCCCAAGTTGGCAGAGTAAAGCCATTCCTGAAGTAGATTTGGGATTACCTTTTCTGCTTACACAGCAGAGAAATCACAAATGCAGTTCACTGTGAAGTTGCCAATATTTAATAGTGTTTAATGGTGTGGAATCTGAGTGGAAAAAGGCCACAAGTGTCTATCTAGAGAACAAATTTGTTCATCAACTTCCACTGAGTTTCCCTCTTTGCCCTCATCCCTGAATGTATACTGCAGGGTTGGAGTTGGGGGGCTACTTATTTGCTGAAACACCATCTCAGAGATGATTCTAGGGAAGAAACAGGAGGTAATTCTGAAAGCAGAGGCAGCAACACGTGCACCATTGAAGAAATAACATAGGCAGGACACAGGGGTAAATCTTAGTGATAACTTGGCAGAGCTACCTATGGCAAGGCCTTCGACCTGCCTGAGGTTGCATAAAACACCTGGGGTGTTGCTGCCCTGTAGCAGGTTAGGCTGTAGCCAGCCTGACCCCACAGCTGCTTCCTCATCAATTCTCACAGAGAATGGCTACCTTTCCATTTCTTTAGCTCCAAGTGTGCATGCCCAGCAGAAGGAACAAGCAATGCAAGGCTAATTTTGGCCCAGCCCATTTGGTTTGGAAGGTATTCTTCTCCAGTTCAGCACATGAAGTGCCCTGGCTTCAGCCTCTTTTCTGTTTGGCACACAATCAAACCATATTTAGAGGAAATTCAATTCATCTATAAAAGTTGCATTTCAATATATTGTGACTTACCTCTTCCCTATCCCTGTTCAAAGGGAGAGACAACTGCACAGCTTTCAAAGCCATTCCCATTTAACATTACTTTCCATCTGTACATTTTTCAACTTCCAAAACTGCACTTGGTATGAAAAAAAAGAACAGCAAAGAAGCAAGGTTGTCTTACTGTATTATATTCACTTAATAATCATAAGCAATTTCTCAGAGAAGTCCTCCAGGCACAGTTTTAATGTTAAAGCAATTCTTGCTCCATTTTAACCATCCACTGATGCAGAGCTGATAGCCCAGCTCATTAAAAAGTACAGGGCACTATTTCAAGGAATGCCATAATTTATCTGGCAGAGTTAAGTCACGTTGCACACGGCAGCCTGGATGCACAACACCAACTGCCTCTGACACTTTCTGAATCCAGCTCTGAAGTCCCTTTTGCTTTGGGCTCAGCTGCCAGCATTGCATGAAGTCACACAGACAAGCTTCCTGCTACAGTGTCATCTTTTTCAAGAGGCTTAGAAACATTTAAAAATGCATGATTCTCACTTGAGTGACAACTCATTTAACCAGCTATAAAACTCATTACAGGAAGGATGGTTGGAGAGAAGATAAATATAACAATCATTTCTTTTTAAACTTTAGCATGGAAAGTCCCACATTAGGTTGACTAAGGAGTTCAAAACAGTGACATTTTGTCCTGTTGGACATCAGTTGCTGGTCAGTAGATTTGTCCTATCAGTGATTAGATATAACACCTTAACTTTGCAAATTGTAACCAGTAATGCAAGGAATCATTACCTGGGATGAAGTACAATTTAGCCCCCAAATTATTCTTTTGAGGGATTGTGTCCCTGTTCTCTCAAGTACTCCTGACACACAGGAGATAATGATCAATCTTTGGACTCATGTAAGATGATAATGAACCACCTCCCCTGCCTATCAGAAGGTATTCTTCTAAGAAAATGGGCATCAGAAGAAAGCAGTAAACCCATCCCAAGTTC
This sequence comes from Tichodroma muraria, assembly GCA_013390105.1. Classification (NCBI taxonomy): domain Eukaryota; kingdom Metazoa; phylum Chordata; class Aves; order Passeriformes; family Sittidae; genus Tichodroma; species Tichodroma muraria. Next base: position 34,140 of record WAAG01082989.1, read on the forward strand.
CTGTCAGAAAGGTGTGTATTTGGGACTATACAACATACTGGAAACCAAGTGGTGACTTGACCAATAAATTGAAGTGGCTCTGTTGAACTAGGTGCTACACCCAAGTGAGACACTGCAAAACCAGAGTACCTTCCTGATCCACTCTGACTCTGCAAACATCACACTGCTCTGCTTAAGGATTTGTGGAAGAAAACCTTTTAACTAAACCTTTTAACCTTTTTAAACTAAAGCCCACTAAAAGATGACTACCTGCTCTTAGAAAGTACTTAACTACCTCTTTGCTTGTTATCAAGTGGCCCATACATATCTGTCAGAGAAGCACTGTTGATGATAATGCATTAAATAAACACCTCTGCTTAAAATACATAAGTTTACTTATGAGTAGCTTGAGACACACAAATATCTACAGCTTACTCAGTTGAAGAATCCTCTGCTCTCAAAATGTCCATTCAGCAGCCCTGCCAGATACCATTTCACAATACTACAGGCTCACTTATTCCTAAACAAATCATTAACATTCTTGACATAAATCCGTAGCGTACAACAAATCCCAGCTATGATAGCATTTTACTACATTTGCTGGGCTCATCATGAATGGGAGTTCTGTTTTCACTAAAAGAAACACTCTCAACAAATAAAAGGCAAATTATTCTCTGAAAGAAAACCACCAGGATGAAATCCCTATGCATGGATTACAAACTAATTATGAAGTTCATACAGTAATAAACCTGGTATTCAGTTAGTGAAATGGCCTGCCAAAATTTATGCAAGAAATTTTCTTCCTAGAACTCTAGTAACTAAGGAACTTTGAAGGTAAAACACACCATTACAGGCTTTTATATTGTCTTCACCTACTCAAGAAACCTTTTATACATCCCCATTTCTCCACACATGGGCACAAGAATCATCTGAGAAGACCCTTCAAAAGCCCTTCGGCTTTCACTCACTGCCAGGAGCTTATTTACAGCCTTGGATCAGAGGGTTTCAGCCAAGCCCAAAATGATCAAGGCCATTTTTACATACTTACACCACAATTTAAATTAGACTAATTAAAATGAATGGATAGCTTAATGAATGCATCAGAACCAGGCTTCTTGTTCTGTCTGAACATACTCCCCATAGATGACAGCACAGGGCAGTATTTCCCAAAAAAACACAGTCCATAGGTGCATCCTCGGCAGGTACCCCAAAACAGCTCTATCATGCAGGTAGCATGCCCCTGTGCTGAGGGGCATAGAGGGCACGGCAAGATGGGATTCCCTGCTCGGAGCTGGTCCACACAAGGGGGGACACTGCCACAGCACCTCCCAGGATAAATCATACAGCATCCAGTCACTGGCAATGGCCAGCCACCAGCAAAGCTTTGGATATCACAAGGTTAAACCCTCTACCCTCAACTCACTAATACCTTCCTCACCATGTTTAAAGAATTAAATGCTTCCCTCAATGGCCATATTTAAGTAATTTAAAAAAAAAAAAAAAAATAGGGTGGAAGATAGTTAAGTTACTATTGAAGTTCTTGGCAGATGAGATATACGCTCACAAGAGCTGGACTTCTCCCCGGACTGATAAACATAAAGCAGACTGCCTTCTGTGCCGGCTGCCAGCTCAGCCCAGGGAATAAAAGATGTTTTCAATTCCGGAAAAGATCCGTGTGCACTGAAACACTGAACGCTCAGCAAGGCCTCAGTCTCCTACTCACAGTGTACAGGCCTGCGGGCGCCCAGGGCTGCTCAGAGTACGTAAAAATAGGCATATGGCAAAGTTTTGCAGAAATGAGACCTTTGTTATTGTAAATACATGCAGATTTTCATAGCAATTACATCGCAGCATTTTTAGGGGCATGACTCCTCTTTTTATTATTTCCATTGGCATAGCTTTTCCATTTCAGCTCGCTTTAGTTCCAGTTCTGTGATAATTTCATGGCAGTACACTCGTGTGAATATATGCAGCATGAATGGCTCACCGTTCTTAGGTGCAGCTACTGAGGATTGTTCTACAATTCAGGAGAGCAGGTTTACAGGACCTATATAGGGGTCTCACTCTGTACCCAGCCTTTGAAAACATTCCAGATCTAGTTTTGCCAGAGAACACAGCTACCAAAAAGCACTGGGGTTGTCTAATCTGGCTTTTGGTATCACAGATCTCACCATCCCTAAAGTTCCTGCTTTCACCCCTGACCACCTAAAGTTGTAACATATCCATTAGTATGGAAACCATCACAGCTGAAGGAGTTTAAGGGATGAATAAATTTAGCAATCTTCTCATTTGCCTCCAAGTTTTCTGAACACCTCAATCACAGTTTTAGATGTTGTCCACAACAGTAACAGATAAAATCTAACTCTAAAAAAGCAACAATTTAAGACAGAAAATCATGTGTAATCACACATCTATAGTAATGCCAGACTATGAAGGGGATCAGACTAAAGTGATACATGATTTGATAGAAGGCAAACAGCTCTGCCAGGAATCAGCAAGGAAACCAGACAAGTTAATCCCTCATTTGCAGTATGATACAACAGCCAAATGACACTGAAACATCAGTGTTAAGTCACCCAAGGAAATGTCCATGCTGCAGAGAAGCCCAGGAAGCCCCTGATGAGGAAACATACACCACACGATCTTGCTGAGTGGTGCTGGGTAACAGCAGGACTGGAAACAACTAAGTAGTACTGAAAAACTCAGAAGATCCTCACGATCTGAAATAATTTCATCCTCCTGAATTACAGGTAGATCAGAGAGCTTGCAGGGCAGCTTACTAAGAGTGCATGCTGCCAATGAAATGCTGCCCACAGCGTGTCAAAAGCCCCTGTGCTGGCTCCTGGAGAACTGCAACAGGCAAAGCCAGGAGCCAACAGCAAAAAACCTGGATTAACAGGGAGGCTGAGCAGAAATCCTGGGAACATAAGTATTTGCCATCCTTCATTGCCCATTTTCTGGAAATATCAGTACCTCCAACCCCACCTTTCCTTTGCTGACCAGTAACAGCATAAAAACCAAGAAGTTCTGCAAACAAACAGCTAACAGCTCTTCACTGACCTGGTTTAGAAGCTGAAATAAACACTACACTTCTGTTTCTAAAGGCAAAAGCTGGTCATCAAAACCCATCTGTCACTGGCTGTGCTCCGAAACACATCTCATGCTAAACCCCAGCTTGCAATTGCACAAAGCACACCCCACTCACAGGGCTCCAATCTGCACAGTGACCAACCACTTGTCTCCTTCAATACACTAGTGCTGTATTTTGCCCACTGATCTATTTCCTGGAAAAGGGAAAAAGAATAAAAGGCATGACCCCTGGCCCCTGATCCAGCAGCAAAGTTTTCAGTGTTTTAACAGTGATTTCAAAAAGGAGCGAAGCCAAGCCTGAATCCTCAGATTATCCTTTGCAAAACCCCAGCATCTGCGTTAGCAAATGAAAAGATCAAATCAGTTGGCTCAGACAGACTGTAATTTCTGCACATATATTTATTAACACTAGGTACGTAAAACTGAGGAAAAGAAGTGCTAGAAAAACACACACTGATGCTAACCACAATGGCAAACTGAATGCACCAATCCTTTCCTCCAGCCAGGAAACATTTTTCAAGCTGTTTCTTTTAAGCTAGTCACTGGGTAGGAAATGATTTTTAGACAGAAAAATATTTTCTTTTCCAGAAGACACCATAAAACCCAGGCATAGAGCACAGTATATGTTTTGATGAGAATTAATTACTTGTTTACTGTGGTAGTTCATTACACAACTAATCCCCACACATTGTCTAAACAACTTATTTCCTCTGGTGAGTGAGGAAAGGAAAACATAAACAAAACAGTTTGATTTTTTCTGAAGAAGATGCAGAGCATCGGCAACACATCTGCAGGGTGTAAAAAGCTGAAGAGCAACATTGAAGAATGTCTTTTGAGCACCTTCCAGTTTTTACTAAGTGAAGGTATTCCAGAATGAAATGTTTCCAAATATAATGGAATTGAGATGTTCCAGTATACAAAAATATTGTTCTAAACCAAGAGCTATTAATTCTTCAGAGCTTGTGGGCTGTAGTTTATCATTAGCATATAGAAGTGAAGGATGGTTATAACAGTCAATTCCATTTCTCCCCAGTGACTAAAACATGTACTAGCTAAATCATTTATGAATGTCAAAGGGTGACAGTTTTCAATTAAGATAATGAGATTCTAGAGGCTCTGGCCATCTGAACCCTGTTTGTGGATTTTCTTGCCAATTAAAAAAAAAAAAAAAAACAAAGACAAAACAAAATACAAAAGGAAGCAGTCTCACAAACTGATTTTACTTAAACTGGGTACTAACAATTCAGCATTAACCCTACCATATATCTGCTAGCTACATACCAAGAATAAATATTTATACTAGCCACCACATGCTGTTAGCATTAACACAGGGTTAAGAAGATGTTAATTGAGTCATGGACGTTGGAAACTGAAATAATTTTGCTCCCCTTGTAACTCTTTAGCTCCTCAGGCAAGGACACAGCCTTTGTCCATACAGCATCTCAGCAAATGGACATACAGCATCCAAGGCCTGGCTGCTCTAGGAGAAGAGGGCAAAACAATCAAGGGAGAAAAATCAAGAAACTGCTGCTCACTCATACAGCAGGAGTAGTATGCATGCAACATCCAAAGTGCCCTGCTGATCCTGGGTCAGGTCCAAATGAGGACACATGCCTCCAGTAGCAAACACTGCCTGAGTGTGGAGATATATATTCCAGATCTTTGTAAATATGACCCCTGTAAGTGAGCATCCCACCCATTAGACCTTTTACTGTTAACTTACATGGATTATCTCTAATATAAGTGCTGGTAGCAACAACCATTATTCTTTTTAGCCATCTCACACTGTTCAAAGTAATTCTTTATATTAACCCACTAGTTTTCAGAAAAAGAAAAACAAAAAAAAATCAAAAGAAACCATAAAGAACAACTACACAGTGAAAGTGAAGATAAGCTTCTCAGGGTAAAACTTCAAACTCCCACAGTTCAATAAAGTCAAGTCAGAAAGGTAACACCACATTAGACTTGTTGGTTCAGACATCGTTACTAAGCACTAGCCAGACTCTATGCTTTCTCTTTTTATTTTACTTACAATTAGCTGGCAAGAGACAATGACTAGCTAGAAAAAAAACACATTCCCTTTTGACCTCCAGGTGTACAAAGCAGAACAGCATTAAGTATTTCCTGAAGCAAACGCTGGATCTTTAAGCAGTGTGCAGTAAGGCTTCAGGCAGCCGCAGCGGCAAGTCACCACATGGTGTTCACGGCACAAATCCTCATGATGGAGCCCGTTAGCTCCTGGTCAGACCTACCAAGGCAGGCTCTGAGTGACATGGCAGTGTCAGGCAGGCACCTGCCTCCAGACTCTCTTCCAAAGCCTTATTCCAAGGCTGGACCCGTACGAACTACTGCATACATGAGAACTTACAGAGGACAAGACTACAGCATATTTCTGTAGAATGGTGTGCACTGCCAGCTCAACTCCCTGTTCCACTGGGAGATCTGGACTTTACCATCTCTGTTCCCAGTTCACACCCATACTCGGGAAGAATTAGAAGGGCCAAAGAGTGCAACAATGCCAATGAACCACTCAGGCAAAGCAAGGGGTGTTAGTTCTGGTGCAGGAGTTTCTGGTCACCAGGGGAATGCCACCACACAGCACACAGAATCCAGTCACCTTGGCATTGCTGGCACTGAAACCATCTTCTTCCCAGTGGAAAAACAGATTACATTTAGGATGTGATGATATGCTTGAAAGTCATTCCTCCCCACCTCCAATAGATGGACAAATTGTGCTGTGTCAGTTTGTTCCTGTTACAAAACAGTCCCCAATTCCCCTGGAGAGCTCCCAACAGCTCTGTTCCCTCCCTGGCGAGTCCGTCCCACTGGCATTGCAAAGGGAGCCTTTACCTGCTCCTTTAGCCAGAGAGCTGCAGTTCAAGGGATTTAATAAAACGCTATCTGAAACAAAACTACTGCTGTCTGATGAGACCTACTAACTGTGATTAACAAAGACTAACTTTTCTGGAAACTGTGTTGCACAGCCAAAACCACCCTGCACTGAGGGCTCTGCAGCACAGCTGCAATTGTTAGCAGCAACTAACATTGTTATCTAGAACTCCTCAAACTTACATTACTTTACAACCAGCATGACACTGGCACAGCAGTGTAAGGCCATTTTAAAGCAAAGACCAAGTCACAGAGCTCAGTGGAGACCAGATTTAAAAACCTCCCAGAAAAATGTTTAAAAATTAAGAAAAAAAAATTAATTTAAACAGACATGTTTTTATTTCCCTCATGGGAAATGAGGAAAAATGACTGCACATGTATGGATTTGAGAGTAAGAACATGTTGGAAACAATGTTTTCTTTTCCCAGGATGAGGCAGACTGCTCTTTAACTTCAGTTTTGTAATGATGGCTGCTGGATAAGAAACATTTGTTTGTTCCTGAGAAATGTTGGAAAAAAAAAACATAAGCAAAGTGGGCATTTTTCATCCTTTGAAGAAACAAATACACGACGTTTTCACAAGAAAATGTGAAAGCAAGAAAAGATCTCAGAAACAGACTGGATCCACATATAAGAAATATGGGTTTTGGCTGAAAAGAGAGTAATATTTCCTGAGGCTCTGGAGGTGCGTCAGGTCCTGGCTGTGCCGGGCGGCAGCTGCGGCCACCATGGAGCACCAGGGCCGGTGATGCTCTGAGCCCACTGCCAGGCAGCTGCCACAGCCTTGCTCCCACCCTTCTGCGAGGGACTGTGGCACACAGAGGGGAGGAGCTGGGTGACTGTGAGGCTTATTAACACTTCCATAAGTACTCTGTAAAGCGGTTTTGCCCCCAGCCCAAGCGGTGCTGCGTGACAGACGCTCCCCTGGCGGATACAGAGCAGCCCCCACCCAAATAGCACTAGGGCCTGGTCCAGGACGACCTCAACAGCACACGCTTTCCAAAAAGAGTCATACAGAAACGTTTCATTCAGCTCTCTTAGACATTAGGTCTTGTCTCATATAGCTACTCGAGAGAGAAAGAAAGAGAGAAAGGGAGAGAGAGGGAGAGAGAGGGAGAGAGAGGGAGAGAGAGGGAGAGAGAGGGTGCTCTCTGCTCTGCTCCTTCATTATTTGTCTTCAGCTTCAAAGCCCAGAGCTGGCTGAGAGCTCCGAGAGGGACAGATAATGATGCCCCGTAATCAGCAGAGTAATCACGAGATGGCTCTGTTACATTCCTCTCCCCGGAATATTAATGGAGTGAGGGCACTGCAGACTGATGTGCAACAGGGCTTTCAAATCCTTCCAAATGGCTCCTCAGTCCATTACTTCTGCTGC
>WAAG01082989.1:41573-52587 GCA_013390105.1 Tichodroma muraria
GAGAGAGGGAGCGAGAGGGAGAAAATAAGTAAAATTTGGAATTCTAAAAAAACCACACAGTTTCTTCTCCGTCATAATAAAAGAAATGTGAGGTAACTCCACTGGCATTAATATTGGCACTTAAGACTTATACCAACACTCAAAATCTGAATTTGGAGCAAAACCAAAACCCACATATAGACAGGGGCAAAGTTTATCCCCAAGTGAACAAAATAACATCTCTTGTAGACATTAATGGCTTCTGAAACTCTGTAGCTTGATACGACATTAGTGATTTAAATGCCAAACCACATTCACTCTGTTTATCTTGGGACGCTCCACATCCATGTAAGAAAACCCTCAGACCATAACAGAGGAATGAAAGGTCATACTGTTACTTTCAGAACCAGTGCAGTAAACTTAAACAAGGCATGGGCATTTCCCTGGTCAGTGCCACCCACTGCAGCTATTTTTCAAATATCACTGAATAACTTCTGATACAGAGAAATAAAAACCTCAACTTGAAAAAAATCAATATAAATACACTCTGAAAGTCATTTAAACCAACCAAGCAGAAGAGAGCTATTTCAGGGCAAGATTTCTGCAGACATGGCTCCTGGGCTATGCCAGGCTGCTCATGGACCTCTCAAGTCCCCAGCTGATGACCTGCTCCTCCTGCACCCAGAAGCTCGACATCACTATATAGCACTTAGCTTGATTCAAAGCCTCCTTAGATTCTGTTTTTCTGACAAACACATGTAGATACCTTAATCTATACAGACCTCACTGCCCCACACAGCTGGATCCGCCCTGCTGGGGCACAGTCTCAGGATCAGAAAACCTCTCAAGCTTTTCCAGTTACGGGGGTGAAAACTCTAAGCTGCAGCTCTGAATGTCTCTTTCCAGCTGAAGGCCTGTTCATGACTCATTTCAGCTCACACTTGCAGCTCAGAATCTCTTCAAGTGTGACTCTTCCTTAGGGGAGATGGGCTCTGCCACTTCTGCAGCCTGAAACTTGTCAGTACTTTAAATGTGAGCAGGATGGGGAAGAATGGCTTCAGGAAAGGAATTATTAAGCACTATCTAGAATTTATTACTAGAATAAGTGAATATTTTCCCCTGATTTAAAGTGCCAGGGATTTTCACTACCCTTGATTACAAAAGGCAGTCATCTCATTCATTTAGAGATGGTTTTCAGGCCAGCCATAATGCCCAGACAGGCTGCCCTGTGCCTTGGCAGACCCTGCAGCAAGACTGGTATTTCTGACAGGGCTATTTCCCACACCAGGAAGACCCACTTCCCACTGGAAACCCCCAAGAAAATTATCTGAACTCCGTGTGTGATGGTCATTGAGGAAAACAAAATCCCAAGTCTTCACAGCAGGTTTAGTCCTGGGAACTCTGTGTCCTGTTCCCAAGCCAGAAGCTGCAGAACTGTGAGGGGCAGGTGCAAGGAGTCACACACGACCTCAAAAGCGTCAAGAAAAAAACTGACTACTGCAACACGCATCTGTGGGAAAAGGCAACGGCAGAACCTACCTGTGCTTCTGTAACCTTTCAAATTGTTCAATTCCTCCTTCCATAGCAACTCTATATTTTAGAGGTAAAAGATTAAAACGTTGCCCTTTGAAAATGTTACATGTCCCAGCACCAAGCTTCAGGCTCTTCAATGAAAAAAGAGCCTCTAAACACCAGATCAAAACAAAAGTCGGTCATAAACAAATGCTTCCTAACATTCCTTATAAACCACAGAAAAGTTACACTGCCATCTCAAATGGCAAGATAAAAGTTAATGGATTCAAAGGCCTATCCCTACACCCCGAGATAAGGCTGCATGCATAAATCTGAGTGATTTAACAGTTTATCAAAATGAACTGTCCAATCTCATAGAAAGTAACATCCCCTCTGCAGCCTTCAGCTCTGATGCTCCATCAAAAAGAATGTGACAGAGAGGGTTCCACCTCCCCCATCATGCCAACTATGTATCCCAACAGGCAGCACCGCTGATGGCAGCTCAGCACAGCCTGAGGGGAGCCAGGGCCACAAATCCACAGTTCCCAGGGCAGCCCAGCTCAGCAAGGGTGAACCTGAACACAGCTCAAGGCCTGGCCAGTCCCCGTGCCTTGTCCTTGGCTGGAGGATCTCAGGGCTTTGGGTGTCTCAGAAATCACTGATGGGTTTTTTCTTTGTTACCTAGCAGAAAAAGCAAGCATCCATCACTCTGCAGCAGCACTGCATATCCCTTCAGCCATTCATTCTAGCAGGGGGCACCAAAGCTGTCTTTACTATCAGCTACTGTGTATTTTCTCAAACACACAGTACCAAGCTCAATAGACCCTTTCAGCCACACTATCAAGAGGGCCAACATAAAATTTTCAAAATATCCTTCCTTCTAATTCTAAGCCAAACAACAGAGCACAGCTATGAAAACTGTTTTACAGATCTGCTCTGTACAGGCTCCTTCTTAAAAGCACTGGGATAGGATTCAAGCTTCTACATTCTGATTCAAATTTATAGTCAGGCACAGAAAATTCCCATGGACTAGGGAAAAAAGAAAAATGCTTAAGCTGACAATTTTCTGAAAGATGAAATAAATTCACAGCTGTCTTCTGCTGACACATTGTGTAGCAAGCAGGGACAGAGGTCCACACTATGCCCTGACAACCAGGCAGCTCAGGGAGCTGCCAACTGGTGTTTTCTTAAGTTCCAAAAGATACTTTTCTGGTCAAAAACCAGAAAAAATATAATAAATGCCATATGGAAAAGCTAAAATCGGGCAAAAGGTCTGGTTAAACAAATAGCCTCAAATGAGGGGAAAAAGGATTAAAACCCTGTTTTTGAAGTCTGATGTATTTTTTTCCTTACAATTTTGCTGCTTGTCTTTTCACTCTCCAGCTCAGAGCCAAAGCCAGAACAACCAGCACACCATAAAACAACTCCCAGTGCTCCTCTCCCCAGCAGAAGGGAATACTAGAAAACCAAGGACAAAATTCCTTAACACGACACTAGAAACCAAGTTCAGCATACTAATTTGGATGGGACAGTTTTGATGAATAATAACAGAAATTTGGTTTGCCTTTTTTTCTTAAGCAGAATGACAGGGAAAGAGGGAAGAGTGATCTCTCTCCCCAAGAAACTACCATTTTCAGGTCAATGTCACCATGATGAGTTCAGAAAGCACAGATTAATCCTGACAGCAGGAAAGCTGGTCCCCAGCTACGGGAAAGGCATAGAGCAGCTGCAACTTGCACTGGAGAGCCTCTCCCTGTAGCCATTCAGAGAAGGAACGTTGCACCCAACCCTCCTTCCTGTCCTTCAACACCCAGACTCAGGCAGGGAAAGGAGAGTTAGAAACTTGCAGGTTCAGATGATGTATTTGATGTTACCACCATCACCATGCCTTGGCCCCTCACAGACTCCAAACTCCTCTCATCTTGCCTTCCAGCCAGCAGAATTACTCAGGAAGCTCCATAGCAGAGAGCATTGTTCATTTTAAATGAGACTATACAAACCCTCTGGATCCCCTGTAATAGTCCAGTGCATGGGTTTCCTGCTCTGCTCTTGAGTCACCAGGCTCAAGGCTGGTATTGACCCCAGTGAAGTTTGGATCAGATCCCACTGCAAGACCTTCAGAGAAGTTACTTCACCAGTGGGACCAGACTGAACGTCAGTTCTCCCCAGCCACTCAGTGAGTTTTCACAAGAGTGCAGTCCACCAGGTAAAACACTCTCTGTAAAAGACTGCCCCTGAACAAAGCTGAATACAGCCAGCTGAAGACTTGTAAACTTACTCCAGGGTCATTCTGCAAGCTCCACATGAGATGTATGGAACAACCATCTCTCAAACCCAGAGGGAGCTTGGCATGGGAAGAAAGAGGTGGCCACAAATCTGAGCTTCAGGGTACTTAATTACATTTCTATCTGCTCTCAGTGTTCTTGGCAGCTCCTATCAAATATATCTGGAGAAAACGTTTTCATGTGAGTAGACATTTGAAAATTGTCTGGCATAACACAGACCCAAGGCCACAAAGGGTGATGGTACAAGGACTCCGACTGGCCCGGTGCTATCCCAAACCCAGCAGCACTGTACTCGCAGCATAGCTCTGTCAGTAAAACTCACCAGCAGCAACTCAGATTAGAAATGCTCCTGCTCACATCGCCTGGAAGCAAAACCAGCCATTAATATGTGAAAGGACATTTATTTAAATAGTCCCAATGAAAACACTTATGGAGGTTTTTCAAAGACCAACACTCCAGAAATCGTCACCAAACTGCCAAGGTGTCAGCACAACAAGACCAACTTTGTCATTCTGAGGCTATGTGTAATTTTGTTGAAGCAACATCATTAAAAGAATATTAAATACTGGCAATACACAACTTTTTATTCTATGCAAAGATTTGTATTTCCCACTCCCTATTTTCAGTATTTCAGCAGGAAAAACAAATCGTGAAATGTTATATTAGGATTTCTCAGGACACTTGTACAATCACCGACATTTAACATCTTTGGTCAAAGAGTTCTGATACACTTATTCAGAAACCTAATACACTTATTCAGAAACCTAATCTGATACACTTATTCAGTTAGCTCAGAAGACATAACACTGTCACCTGTAACTTTTCCAGCTATTATATGAAGTGCAAATAAGTTCAATTACTATATTTGTAAGCACTAAGGGAAAAAAAAAATATTGTAAGGATTAAACATTGCTTAAAGGGACTTTTCAGCTACACATTTAGCTCTCCCTGGGTTATCAGCCTCTCCTCTTGCCTGCACAGAGCCACATCAAAAATGCAGTAGTGCTGTAAGGGTGAGGACACTTAGCCCAACACCTCAGCACCAACCCAAGGCATGTCTGCTGAGAACACAGCCATGCCTGGAAGGGATGGGTAACATCTGGGCACACAAACTGCTGTCTTGTCCTGCTGGATGACACCAGGGACACACAAAATCTGAAACAGGCACTTAAAATTCTGAACTACTTAGACTGAATGCTTTAGTTTGCCTTTCTTCAATGAAATCATTGCTTAAATTTTTTTTCTTGGTCATTAACAGGCTAGCAGTTTCATAAACAGAAACTAGTAGTACACTATAAATGAACCCTGAAGATCATTTCCCAGGGGCTTTCCACAAGGCACTCACTGATTTTGATGTCTTTTTGGTCATAGAATGCTTCCCAAAATTAACATTTTTCCAGAGCCATTCATTTTCTACAAAGAAAAAATAATGTAGAAAAAAAGGAACTGCCTGAGCTAAGTGGTGCCAGATGAGCCTCCTGGAATCACAGGGCTTTGTTTTAAAGATTCCTGACTGCTGTAAAGTCATAGCTGCAAACGAGTGCAAAAACTCTGATTCCTTGAAAGATATCCCAAAGCTATATAGTGCCAAAACACCGGGCTGCAAGACTTCAGACGTTTGCAGCCACATGACTCAGGCTTAAATTTCAAATACTTTTCATTTTTTCCTTCTGACATAATATTTAATGAAACCAGAGTTCAGTAGTGGTATCAGTCCTGCTATACATGTCTTGCAGCAGTTTCTGCCTAGACAGCTGTTTGTGTGCTTACAACTCGCTCGTGTTTGGTTTAGAAAGGTTTTCCATATGCCTTGAAAATTTGAAAACTATTGTTTTAACTGACTGCATGCCGTATTTCTAACACACATATGCATGTGAACACAGAAAAGGATTAGAAGCTCATCCTGAAAGCACCAATAGCACCTAAAACCACATTACATCTGAACACATGCAAACATTTGTCACCAAACCACAGTGTCTGTGATCACCTCGAAGCCATCACACATGTGTAAGTCTACCCAGAGCTGAGTTCTCTTTAGTGAAAGATCTTTTCAATGCTCCTGATACGGGAAAAGGCATTTGATGTGTATATTAGTGGTAGTGGACGCATGTAACATACGTGAATTCAGCAAGAGAGACTACAATCACAAAATTTAGAAATATAAAAGTAGATTGAAGATGCAAGGCTACAGGTACATTAACAAATTCCTGTAAAACAAGCAACATGTTTATGAAGCCTTGGAAAACAGTGCTCACAGCCCAGCCCAAAGGTGAGCAGCAACACCCCAATACTGCTGCTTTCACTTTTTTCACTTCCATTAATAGTTACACTGTTGTTTTACTGCTGTATCATAATGATGTGGAAGTACATTACACCAGCAACTCAAAGACTGGTAAAGCAACCTTACACAATCTTATTTCTCCCAGACTTCAGAGGAGCTGCACAAGTTACATGATGGCAGAATCAAGCCCTGGCGTTCAGGAAATCAAACTTGCCCCAGTAAAGGACTTGAAGCTTCCTACCCTTCATCACTCACTTCATTTCATCTCATCTTGCCCACCTGCAGCTGTCCTGCACAGTATTTCACAGCATGTTAGGAAAGATGTGGAACTTTACTTTATGAAAGAAATAAATTCTAACAATATCAGAATACATTACAGCCATCCATTATTAAACCCTTGCCCAAAAATGGCCCCTAACTGTGGGTTTCAGTAAGAATACTGAACTTCCAGATGAGCAGACAGAGAATCACTGAGGTCCTACTGTGAACACTTGGCTATCTGCATGCCCGTATGAAGCCAAGCAGCGTCCAGCCCAAAGCTCCATGGCATGGCACCCGTGTCTGTTCCCCTCTGCCTGGGCCCCACTCATGTGAGCCCTGTACCACCCACAGAAACAGAGTGGGACCTTCTCCAAAAAGAGGGCTCATGAGCATGGCTCAGCTCAGGGACACCCAGCAACACAGCGCAAGGCTGGGCAGCACCAGCACTGCTGCACCACTACTGCAGGGGAAAAGCTGCTTGAACATGGTGATCCCTATTACCCACATGCGTCAGGAAAAGCAGGGAAACTTATAAACAGAGCTTATAAACAGCATAACCTCGGAAACTGTGCACCCCCTGGGATTTATTATCTAGAAACGATGTCTTGCATCAAGCTTCCAGGAAAATTTAGGTTACAAAGCAAATAGCAGCGACCTCTCAGGCTATGAGAACACCTTGCTTGTTTTCAAACACCACTTCAGAGCCCTCATGGGAGCATCACTGAGACCGTCAGCTCCAAAATCCCAGCTGTGCTGACAAGCATTGCTGAACCAGGCACAGAGGGTACATTTGGAAATAGTTTTAAAGAAAGATTTCACAATATTTTCGGCATCATTTCAACAAGTGCCACTGCCACAAACACCAAGCCACAAATCAGTGCCCACTGTTTATAATCATTGATAAGGTCTGCTGCAAACACGGCAATGCAAACCAGATCAGGTAGGTACAGGGAGCTCTGGACTGGAGTCTCCACATTCCCAGCGGGGGGAACGACCTTTAAATACCTGAAGCAACCTTGGCTGCTGCTCCAGAGAAGACTGGGAGGTACATACATGTTCCATATGCTCACCTGCACTTTACTGAACACAAGCCAAGAATGCCAAAACAGAAATTAGAAGCGAAAAAGTCTCCCAAACAGACACAGTTCCAGATGATCTCTCTTACAATAAGTGTGAATAATGCTAATCCTGTATTACCAGCAAAATCATGATCTTCTTACCACATCAGAGACTCGCTGATCCCTGTGGTATATTCCTGCAACATCCTAGATGCATGATTTCACATATAACTGCCTGTCCCACTAACTCTGGAGAAAACAGATGAAACTTCAATGTTGCTATATAGGTGAAAATCATAAAAAGTTAAAGGAAAGGAACAGCAAAAGAAAAAGTAGGCTTTGCTGTATTATATTTTCAAGAAGAAACCTCAATATCTACATTTTTCTAGCATATTCTTCTAATCCGTTTAATTCAGTTCTGCATATCTTTCAGAAACGGAGAGGCATCTTCATTAAACGGCAGCATAACAGGAAAAGCTTCCATCAGAGGGAAGCAGAGAACAGGCTGACAAAAACAAAACAAAAAACAAACCCAAATCAAAAAACAAGCCTTCACAGCTTATTCCAGCAAAGCCAGAAACCAAGACTCTGGGAAGGGGGGCACATTTAGCAGCAGATGAAGCTTTCAACAGCAAATGGCCACAACAGCAGTGGGGACAAGTCAGTTCATGCCCCAGCCCACTGTGTTCTGTACTCAGCTGCTGATGACACTTCATTCCTATTGCGTATGCATGAGCTTTGCTGCTGACCTCACTACTGGAATTGTACCCATCCAGTCAATGCCAAAAACTTCAGCACAAACCATGAAACTTGACAGGACCGAGCACATTGGAACAGAAGTAGATTTTGCATGAACAGTAACAGACTGGGAATGTGCAGCCTTGTCATCCATTGTGTGGGACTGGGAAAGGAGGCCCGTGAGCAATAGAGGACCATGGCACAGTTTGTCAGAACACGACAGAAGCCTTCACACTGCTATAGCCACTGCCATTTAAGTTAAACATATACAGCTTGCCTTAGCACTGAGGGCAGGACTGACCCATACCAATAGGCATCCACTTCCAAAGGCAGTTCATACTTTCCCTTACTGAACCAGGCCAAAAGAAATATTTTGAGAGATGAAAATATTTTCTTTGCCATTTTACTTAGTACAGAGCTACACCACAGACTAACAACAGACCTGCACTTCCCCACAGCTGGGTACTGACACAAAATACATCTGGGTCAAAACTAAGCCACATACCACGTACACACATCAGAACATCAAGACAGCTGGGGTGGCTCCACACTTCTTGCACCCATACATCAGCCTAATGTAAAAGACAGGCTGTATCTGCCATTAAACATCCCCTAAATATCCTACAGTAGTGACTTGGCATAACTGTAATCCCAGAATACATTAATAGAGACTATAAGACGTCATCTACTCTACCCAGTGACCTGCTAAACCAAACCATAGCATACCACCCTGCTAAAACCAAAATCCCACACCCAGAGCCTCACAACACTTGCTTGTTAGCCAGGGAGACAGCTTGTGATGCCAGGGACAAGCAGAGGCCTTCAAACCCCCCCACTGCGCCAACATTTGTTTCACAGCAGTTACGTGCCGGGAGGGAGGGAGCCTGGGACAAAGAGAGCAACATGGGACACCTGAAACTAAATCAAGATGTTGAAGGGGAGGAAGAAGGAAAAAAAAGATGCATTAATACCTAGCACAAGCTCTCCTCGGGGGGCCAGGCAGTGCTGCCAGCAGTTCTGGCCAGGCTGATGATTCACAACATGTCAAGGGGAGATCAGACTACTTGAAAGAACCAGGCTTCAAGGGTTTTTTGGAGAAAAGGAATTTCAGAGGGGTTGAGATTATTAGATAGTTTATTGCCCATGTGTATACTCTAGCTCAAAATTAGAGTTTCAAATTGAAACTCTAGCGCATATGTATATGGATTAGGATTAACCTTTCAGTTACAGGATCTCATCCTAGTTACCCCAGCATCCTTCCATCACTGGATTTTGTCCACAATTCACTACATTGTTATTTAGCCCCTTCTGTGAACACAGAATTATTATGGGCATCCTGTGACTTTCCCAAGGCTTTCCCCCATTTCAGGAGCTGGCACAAGTCCAAAGCATCCTTTAATTCTGCACTTTTGAGTATTCCTGATCTCTTTATTTTTTATAGCACCTACAGTTATTCATGTACTTCCCCAGAAACTCATTTTGGCAAAAAGCGCATTTACAGGCACTCAGCATTTTGATCAGCTCAGGATGCCTGGAGACTCCAGCCAGAGGCAACCAAAGCAGATTTGCACTAAGTTAGTGGCCACTGCTGAGAACTTTTGGTGCTTGTGGCTCCCTTTCAAAAACAGGGAGTACAGGCTCCCCTTGCTTCAGGCTTGGGTTCTGCTGTAACAGGTGAGAGGCCCAGTGATCAGTCATCCCCCCTCCAGACAGCCCTGGTTTCCACAGCACACAGCCATTCCCATCCGCTCCCTAAGGCCAGATCCCCAACAGTGCACAGGGTACAGCTAAACAAGGATAAACAAAGTTACACTCATAAGCTGCTTCTGCAAAACACAAGCATTTGGTTCTCTTTAGCTTTGCATGCTCTTGTAGGCAGTATCAGATATTTGTCATAATAGTACCTTGCTATTTTAACACCTCCCTAATTCCACAAAGGGGACACAAAGCCATTCTGTACAATCCAGACCAGCACAACACTACTAACCTTGGCTTTGCCTTTCTCCTTCCCTTCCCTCACCCTCTCCTTTGTCACCGGCCGATGGGTGCAGCCTCACCTGAAGTCCATCCCCTGCATCAGCATCTTCCCAGGGAACACCCCTGCCTCCACAACGCCCAAGACCATTAACTCCTTCAGTCAGGGCATCCAGCCACTTGCGTTTAGCAGAGAGGTTTCTGACTAACACAGGGAAAGAACTAATAATACACTCACATAGTTTTACCCCAAAATCCATCAACTTTGTATGTGGTACATCATTCCTATCCACGAATATAAAGTTTTTTGTTGTAGAGAAAAGTACAGCTTTTTCAGACCAGGAATTATTCCCATTACTGGCTGGCAAAGACTAAAGCTCATGGATCCCTTAGCTTGGCTCTACTATATCAGCTCCAATCAAACTGCGGAATTTTCTGCTTAATGACATCAAAGCAATTTCTCAATTTGAAATGCAAAAGTAGTACAAACCTTTTCTTGTCATCTGCTGTGCCTATTGATTCTTAAAGATGTCCAATTCTCTCACTCGACAGTTACCCTGGAAAACTACATGAAACCGACGCAGTGGAACTACAAAGTGAGTTTTATTTCATCTCCCTCTCTGCCTGTCTCGGATTTCCCCGGACTATGCAACACGCACACAAGCCACACGAACAACGGCAGAGCCGGCACCACACACCCGACCGCCGCCGGAGGGTGCGGCAAGGGGGTACCCCGGTGACCCCGACACATCCCGCCCTCTGGGCGCGGGGTGGCAAAGGACTCCCACGGCATTCCGTATCCCCGCGCGCCGCTCCGAGCGACCCTCCCCTGCCGCGGGTCAGGCGGGGCCGGGCCGGGGGTGCCCCTCACCCGAGGCGGCGGCGGCGAAGCCCCCGAGCGGCGCGTCCCTCGCCGAGCCCCGCCG
>WAAG01082989.1:52731-88088 GCA_013390105.1 Tichodroma muraria
CCATCCCCCGGGCACGGCATCCCCAGGGCTCGGCATCCATCCCCCGGACACGGCATCCATCCCCAGGGGTCGGCATCCATCCCCCGGGCACGGCATCCATTCCCCCGGGCACGGCACCCGTCCCACCTGGACACCTGTGGTGCCCGGGACGGCGCCTCCGTCCGGCTGCTCGCGTGTCCCGGCCCCGCATGGCGCTCTCGGGCAGCGGTGCCGGTCTCTCCATTGGCGTTCGCCGTGCGCTGCCTGGGAGAGTGCCTGCCCCCCCCTCTTCCCAGAGGAGCCTTCCCCAAGGGATGCTTGCCTCACCGCAGCTGAAACTTTTTCCTCCGGTTCTGCAGGTGGTTCAAGCTGCTGCTAAGCACGCAGGACGTGCCATGGCTCTGTAAGGCCGCTGCCGCTGGCAGTGCGGGGTCATGGAGCACAGAGAGCCACCAGCTGGGGGCAGGATCCCCCCTGCCCAGTCAGTGCCGGGGCGGACCCCAAGGGGCCGGCACTAAACCAGCATCAAGGCAGCATTCAGCTGTTTCAGTGTCGGGCACCCCAGCTATGCCCAGCTTCCCAGCTGTGCCCCGGCACCCACAAGGACAGACACACTGTAGAGGTCTGCAGGCACTGCTTTTCCCTGTGGAGTCCAGAAATGCCACAGAAAAGCAAAGTCTCTGCAGGTTCCAAAGCTGCACCAAGGAACATTTTTCCCAAACACAAAAGCTGCCCCTGGCCCTCCCTGCTCACCTGAGGCTGCCCGGGTAATGCCTCATGCTCGGATGCAGGAAGATTGGTTAAAAACCTAGAGCAGTCAGTGTCATACTTGTGCCAAGCATTGACCACCACATCCCGCAGGATGCAAGCCAGGCTCCAATGCATTGTGGGTGTGTCACCCTGGGGACACAGGGTATCCTTTCAGTGTCAGTTTTTTAAACAGCAAGGAAAAGCAATACTGAAGGGAATCTTCTTTAAAAAACAGGCATCGGACTCACCTGTGGACAAACCATGACCTATGGCAGGGCAGGTTGGCCACAGGATCCATCTCGAGGACCAACACCTTGAGACACATTGCAGGATCCAGGCAAGGCCGGATATGATCGGAGCAAAACTCAATGAACATGAACTTTCAGATCGTTTCTGGAAAGACTCCACCAGTACATCCCTGAGCAGTGATGGCCTAATTAAAGCAATTCAGATGTTGCAGCTCCATTTACTGATGCATCACCCATCTCCCCCAGGAAGGGAAGCACTAATTCTGCACCCGCTCTTGGCCAACATGCCCACTAGAGCTCTTTCCAAACACCATGTTCCTGTAATACCGTTGTTTCTTCCAGCTGGTGACTACACTCCTGCACAAGGACCTTTTCTAAAAGCCTCATTCTTCCTCAGGTGAACTCAGGACCAGTTTCATCGATCCCTCCTGTATGGATAAATCCACCCACCACTATTTCCTGAACCAGCTAGGACCTGGCACAACCTAGGCTCTCAGCAGCAGGGCATACAAAGGAAGTTCGGGATCTGCAATTAGGCAGGACGAGACCAACCCTGGGGCTGGAGGCTTCTTCTCTCTTAGTTTACATGACTTTTATACAAACTAAAACAATTGGGGACGGAAATCTGCATTTGCTACCAAATGGGTGGCATGAGAACAAATGAATCACTTAATTTCAAAAAGAATATGAAAACAAGGGAAAATGAATACTGTAGGCTTCAGGCTTCAGCTGTATGAGAGGAAGGTAGGAATATGCCCCCACATGGGGAGGAGCAGTTCAGCTGCATTTTTGAAATACAACTGGTTGATTAGAAAGCAATCTGTGAGCCTCTGAACCCCACCAGCATCCTCCCCAAGCCTTACCCTTCACCAAGGCAGCAAGTGGCACTGTGGGAACGAGAGAGCTACTGAGAGAGCCCTTCTGCTCATGTTGGTTTAGTCTCCAGGTGTGCTCTGCACCATGGGCATCTCAGGAAATCCAGCTGGTTTGCCTTTTTGAATGTGCCCCATGACACCTCTGCAGAAAACTCAGTTTCCATCTGGGCCAGGTGCTGCTGGGGTGGTCAAGCACCAGCCAAAGCCTAGCTCAGGAAATGATTCATTAAACTTGGGTGAGTTCATGTCACAATCTCACTAAGATGAGGTCATTTCTAGCTAGATTTTCTAATATTTTAATCCAAGCATCATCTTTTATTTGGTATTTAAGCTGTTCTGCATTAGGTAAGGTCTTGCTCCAAGCCAGTCAGAGACCTTTTGCTTAAATAAATAGTGTGAATTCCTATTTCCAGGGTGTTCCAGAATGTGCCTGTAAGAAGATACAGATTTTTTTCTATTAATTTTCCTTTTACTGTGCCAAACTGTGGAGTTTCTCTTCTCAGAATTAGTTAAGACAATTCTTTCTGAAGACTGCAATACATTACACAGGTTAGTCCCACTTCTCTCAGTCTCCTTCATTTCAATGCTCACAGGACAGAAATACTGGAGCCAGGGGAGATCTTGCATTTCAAAAGGGAGTATTGGATGCAATAGGACCAATTTCACTTTTATTCAGATAGTAAATCTGAAGCATTTCCTGTGACTCCAGGGTATTTTGTCTTTTTAATGGCTTCTAGTTATTGAGTTTGTCTTCCTTTTGCACCGTCTCATCCCCTATTTAGGATTCTTTTATTTAAGGTCTTTATAGCAACAGAGCCCCTCTGCATTTGAAAAGAAAAATAATTTTTTTTTAACTATAGCATTGTCTTTTTAATTAACTAAACTTGTCCAATTGTTGATCCCATTGAATTATTTTACTTCAAAAGCTCCATTTAGCTTTAGGAGCACTATTATTTCTCACTGAAACATGACTAGAAGAGTCATTCAGTTATTTAAATGGTGCTTCCCCAAATACTTTGCAGACTTTGCAAGTCCTGTTTCCAAGATCCTCTTTTTGATTATGCAAGTTTACAAAGCATACAGAAGTCATTAAACACATCTTTTTTTATTATTATTAATTCAGTTTACCTTGTATTTGCTTTTGTAAAGTAAGTTTGCCTAATTAAAAAATTTAATATTCTGTAAAGTGCTGTAATTAATAGCATACTTCCAAAATCTAAATACACTTATTAGGCTTAAACACTTTATCAAATCACTTGAAGCAAATGCAGCTACCCTGCATAGACGGCACCAGACACATCATTTGAGCTTTCCAATATCTCTCTGAAAAATTGTTTAGTGCCTAAGCAACCCAAAATATACAATCTAAGTAATCCAATCTGTTTTCTTTGACAATTATTACATTTTAACATTCAAGGTAACAATAAATGTATTCTTATGTAGAACTTCATACAGCAACAAAACTGGCAGGGATGGTATGACCTCAACTTTATGTCATATAAATACGGCTGAGATAACACCCAAGTTAGAGATTTCCAGTTCCCATGGCAGGCCACACACTTTGGAGTCTGGGCATGGGGGAGCTGCAGTGAGGGCATTACCTGGGGTGGGCACAGTCAGGCTGGGGCTCCAGCACCATAGCCTGCCATGGGATGCAGGCAAGGGTAGCAAGGGGCAGCAGCAGAGCACTGGCAGTGTGCAAACACTGACAGCAGAAACCTGGGTTTTGAGAGGTCTCAATCATTTGCAGAGTTCAGAGGCTATTGAGAAGCAACTTCAATGTGCCCATAGTGACAGATACACCCCCTTTGCTGGGAGCAGCAGCATCTAAAGGTCTGTCTCTGATTCCTTACCTGGGATCTCCTCAGGCATGGTCGCTGTTAAACTAGCAGCAATTCAATAGTTAGTATGTTTCACTAAAATACTTGGCAAAGTACAGACCATGTTAACTTCAAAGGCCCTTGATTTACTTTCAGTATTGTGTTTTGGTAATTTGAAAGGGAAATTTATTACATCCCTGCTTACTGGATAATCCCTAATGTTTTTTATGTAATCATTTTCATTCTGATTGTGTAGGTGCATAGAGATGATTATGCAGACATGGGAGTGCAGCTACACCAAAGGTGGTTCATCCAAGGAAACTTCAGCTCACAATGCATCTGCCTAATATCCCCTTCACAGGTATTTTAAAATGGCATCAGGAGATGCTATGACCTGAAGCAGTGTGGTGTTAATGATTTATGAAGCTGAGGCGGCAGTAGGTATCCCGGTGAAGGGAGATAATTCAGGTTTGGATATACCATATTTTCCCACCCATCCACGTTGCGCTTGCCAGGGATAATGAGGTCCTGATTTTCAATTTTTTAGGGAAGCTCTTGTTGGGGTCCCCATAGTGACCAGGTGTCTTTAATTACCTGTGCTGCTGCCAGAAGAGGTTGTGTTTCTGATTCCCTCTTCAGTTGTAACTACCCCACCACCTTCCCCAAGTACCAGGACAGATACTTCTCTTCCTCTTCCAAAAGTAAGTTCAGTTTTGAAGGTGGATGCACTAAACAAAAGCGTGAAATACATAGGTAGTGACATATTTGGCCGTGTTTATGTGATATCCCTTTTTTCTTCTCACCTCTAGAGGTCTCATCTTTAGAAAGGCAGATATTTGGTCTTACTTTTCCTTCATGTTGGCAGTGTACTGGTCCTGCTCACAGCAGCAGTGAAAATAAAGCACCAAAGCCATGGCAGGTCAACAAGGGCAGAATGAAGGTTGCTGCAAAGATCTTGCATAAATTTAAAAGGGCACAACACTTCTGTGAAGGACAAAATACACGATACTGAAAGAGGGAGGAGGTTTCATTCTGCCTCTGCCAGGCAGCCCCTCCATCGCCCCTGCAGGAGCCCGGGTGAGCGAGGGAAGAAGGGTTGTCAACCTCCCAGCAAACACACAGTTGATCTTTTGGAGATGCCAAGCCCCTCGGGTCAGTACCACTAAGCCTGTTTTCCCCTAGCCAGCCTCGGGGCCGAAAGGCCGAGTCTGTGGATGCTGGCAGCGGCCGCGCTGCGGGGCCGCGGCCTCTGGGCTCGGTGCCCGGCGGCCCCGCGCCAGCGGGCAGCGAGAACCGGCCCGGGGGAATTCAGGCCATCGAATCTGGGCCGCACAGGCGGCGAGAAAGGCGTCTGGAGAGAGCAGAAATAGACGGATGTGATCACCAGCCCTCAGGCGAGGCACTGCAGCCACCCGGGGGTGGGAATGGGGGAGAGGCAGGGCGCGCACGGGGAGAAGTCTTGGCAGGCCCCAGCGTGCAGCTGTGGGCCAGGTGAGGGGGAGCAGCCCGGGCACAGGGGGCCAAGGGCAGGAGCCCCAAAGAGGAAGGGGGATTCAAGGATGCACAAGGGGAAAACCCCGAGGCTCGGAGCCTGCAGAGGACAAGTACCCGGGGGTGGGGGGGCAACGATGACAGGCAGGGCAGAGGAGAGGACAAGGACATGGGACAGGAGGATTAGTCGTCACCTCGCCAGGGAATGCTCTCACCGAGTCACCACTGGCACAGCTGCTGGCCAGACACCTCCTGCAGCAGCAGTGATATTTCCCAGGCAGCCTCCAACAGCAAATCTTGCACTAACAATCTAAAGAAGCTCAAGTCCAGCTCTTAATGCACCAATTAATCTTGTAAGCTACAGAAAATGAACACCAGAAAATCTTTGGGTTGACACATGCCAGATGCTTACATATTTGTTCTCTCCTAGTCCAGAAAAACTTGAAACAAGACCCATTAAGAACCCCTTGTGCACCTTTGACTGTATTGTCTTTATTTTTTAATTACCCCTTATCATTATTAAGTATTTATTTGTCTGTGACAAAAAGAAATACGTACCTCCACAAATCTGTACAGAGATCCTGATGACCCTTACACCAGTTTTACACTAAGTTAAATCCATAGCATCTGAATAGGTCCTGATCATGACACTTTTCTGAGTTGCACAGACGTGATTCAGTGAATTTAATTCAAATTACTACTGATTTTTAACATAAGTGAGACAAGAATCATGTCTATATAGATAAGCTGTTTTTAGAGTGAGCATTGAGGAGACTGAAATTATAAAAATGAATGAAGAATGATAAATGATAAATGTTAAATGATACTCTGGCAATTTTACATGCACTGGATATTCTCTCAGAGTAAGGAAACTTATCAAGAAAAGAGACTTTTGACAGTCTTAAATCAAAACTTTGTTTGCAGAGCATCATTATAACAAGAAGCAGATTTGGCAACCTGTCAATCTAAATTTCACCATTCCAGCTACACAATTTTATCCGTTAAAATAGGAAGTTACTGGAAGCCACACTTCCTATTTCAGTGACAAATCCCCAGCAGTTATTCATAGGCTTAGGGAGACTGGTCAGCTGTGTGGCAATCCAGGAGATGTTTCTCCTTCCCCCACTTGAGCATGGGAATGTAGAGTGCTGCTGCAACAATCCAAATTCTCCTGGAAGTGACTGTGCACACAAGCATTATTTATGAGCTAAACCCAGGTGATTTTCAAATTGCACTGCTGAGATGTTCATGGCAGAGTGTGCAATAGCACTGGTGTCATTTATTTAATGCATTCACTGTCTCCCACAGCCAACAACTGGTACCAGTAAAACCCTAATGGCTCACTATGGCCAAGCACATAAAGGTGCAGAAACCCAAGACCACTGTAGGACAAGGGACGCGTATTCCCTGTTCTGCAGTGGTCATGGACTATAAAATGTGTGAGACAGGAAACAGAGCAGAGTTCAAGGATGAAACTATACTTCAATTCACCCCAGCCCCAACTAAGAAAAGTCAGACAGGCAAGCTGGAAAGGGCTGCCCCCTTTGTCCCTAACCTGGGCACTGCACTCATTATTGGGAAGAATTTTAACACGTATTGCTGGATGTATGTGAACTGATTTTCTGACAAATATCCATAAAGATTGTAAATAGGGATTTACAAATCAACCGGAAAAGCACAAGAATCACCCTCCTGTGTACAATAATTTAGTGGACTTGAGTCCTTTCTAAGTTTTTGGGAACCAGAGTGAATGTAGAGCCCTCACGGAAAGTATAAGGCTGATGCCATGAACATTTCACACAAAATTTTACCAAGTCTTGCAACTCAAAGGGGTCTTTAAATGTGAAAATACTTCAACCCCAGAAGAGGCAAAAATACATAATAGAGAGTTAACAAACCTCCAAAGTCCTTCATTAGGCTCATGCTTAAATTTCATCACGAACAGTGCCCAGCACAGCAATGCAGCTGGACTCCCAGGCTTTGCTCAGCACCGTGCAGAACTTGTTTCAAGCAAAGAGCAAGACATTGGTTACAGAGCTGGACCTGAGACAGTCAGAGGGACTCCCAGTGGATCCATCACATGAAAATGCCAATGCCACATGGCCAGAGCAGTTTTTGTACATGCAATATATCTATAAGTAATTATGAAATTAATTATTATGAGATGGGATTTGCATTTGTCCTTTCAAAAAGAATTTTCTTTTTAAAGAAATTCAAGGGTTGCGTGCCTCTTTGGTGTCTGACAAAGAAGAATACATCCCCTTGCTGAGGGAAGGGATTTGCCAGCTATTGCTACATAATATTACACAGAAAATTGCACTCATAAATCACCCTTGACACTAGGGTTTGAAGAAAAGGGATGTAAGTCAGAGACAAGACATAAACAAAGAAGAGAGACAATGAATTCTCAGAAATCTCAAGGCTGAGTTGCTTTTGAATGAAGACCACATTTAACTGTTAATTTGAAGTCTGATAATTCTGTCCACAATTTCTGCTCTCTTTGAGAGGTACTGCCTTATGGGGAAAGAGAAGATGACTTTATTGCTTATGCAAAATCAGAGCTTCTTGAAAAACCATTGGAAAAATATGGATAGTGCCAGGCCTAATGCCAGGGCAGGGTAGTAGTTTTGTTGAGCATTTTGGTTTTCTCTGCAGATGGCAGTCCCTGAAAATGAGGGAAAATTTGATAGTATTAACCAGTTTTTACAGAAATTTTGTAGTTTATTGCGTGAAACTCCAAAATGTTATCAAAGCATCACTATATTTACCATTCAATAATCTAAACCATTGAATAATGTATTCCAGATGAAATCTTCCAAAATTCAGCAACATATATCACTAAGTAAATCACAGCTGTGGGACATTTTGATTTAAACCTGACATGTCTGTCAATACTGCTAGCTTACTACCTTATTTTAAGTCTCGCATGCGTAAAAGTAAAATTACCCTTCCAAGCTCTCAGAGATAAAGGCATTTCCATGGAATTGTAAAATATTCTCTCCATGGAAATGAAATTAACGAAAGACAGAGGAAAACTGATAAACTCCACACCTAATTCAATGCTCTAAAAATCTCCTCCCGTCTTTGTCCTTATTGCACACAGACAAGACAGGACACCGGGAAAGAGGGGAGCAATGTGATGAGTACTGGAGATAAAAATAACTGGTCATCATCTTTTATATGCAGAACAATCTCAAGTCCAAATTCATGGCAAGATGAAATTGAAATGGCATAATAGGCACATGCAAAAGCAGATCTGTCCTTAGTTACATGACACTCTGTCAGCTTTGTTTGACAGACCTTTCTAGCAAATGCCATACAAAGGCAAAACAACTGAAATAAATGTTCAAATTAAATTAATAAGAGGAACTAGCGTCATGTACAGACCACAAATAAGACATCATGTACAGCACATTTTAGGTACAAAATCCTCGAAATAAATTACTCTGCATCATGACACATTCCTGGCTGGTTGCCTTCTTCACATGACAGATGCAACATAGCAAATCAAACCACAGACTGATCTGTAGAATAAATATCAATGCCATACAGTGGGATCTACAAACACCCTTTCCAGCAAGCCGATGCTGCTCTCTGCTCTCTCTAACCTACCCATGTATTTCTCTGTCCTCAGCGAGAAAGAACCATAATTGGAACCTGTTGTTTGTGCTCTCCCTGTCCCAATACGATATAGAAAATAAGCTTCTAGGACACCAAATTGCACCAGCAGTGATCACATACCCAACAATCACAAATGGGACCGTGAAGTAAGTATTCTGCTGACAAACTAATTGCAAATGCAGCTCCTACATGCCAAAACAACCTCCATTACATTAGGCTGTTTGGTGTCCCACAGAAGCTACATGCATTTTTGTTACCTTGTGCATCTTGTATCTGGCCTATAGGCTGAGATTCCAGATTTCAGATTACTTCAAATCCATAAGTCAATAAAAAACCATGGTGAAAATTGGAACAGTCACACTCATTTCCTTGAGTGGTGTTGGGCTGAGATCCATGCAGTCACATGCAAACTTTCTCATATGGAAACATGAATGGAATCCAAAGTTTAAGACCCTGCAGATTCAGATTGTTGTCTGTGTGTGTTCTACTCTCAGGAGATGGAAGAGAAGCCACAGCTGACCTCATAAGAGATCTCTGTTCTGTTGCAAGGAGCAAACTTCTCTGACAGGAAGTAGACTGGTCCACAGGAAAAGAAACAAATCAAAAATTTAGGGTGAAGGACACCTCCTTGACAAGTCAGCACTGTTGCCAGAGTGATAAACAGGATCTCTCGTGGTCTGAGGGATGCTACCAAAAAGTCCAGGGTCAGTGAGATAAAGCACATTGTTTCCTTTAGACTGGTCTCTTATTGAAGAAAGCACAACAGTCCAGCTTATTTTCCTAGATGATTAACTTTACTGCCTTTTCTGCTCAGCACATCAGATAAAGAAGTTTATTCAGTTAGCTTATTTATTTACATTCTTTTGCCAAAGATCTCACCAAACAAAGCCTATTTGATGATTTATTCTTTGCTAAAGGGTAAGCTTATTTACAATAATCATCTTATCATAAACGTCTTAAAAGGAGGATTTGAAACTGGAATTCATATTAACAGAGAAATCTGACTTTTCCAGAGAGGACATATTTGTTATGCATTTTGCACTGCAGAAGGAAAGAAGCCAGCTGAGCCCAGATGAAGCTGAATGTGGCATAACGGCTTTGAAGTTTGTTTGTTTTCACTGGTTGACCCACATCCTGTTGGAAGGAATCACCTTCACCTATTTGGAGCTGTTCCAAAACATGAGGATATGAAGGGTTCAGATGCTGGGTCCTACAGAGGGGATTCTTCAGTACAGAAGTTGCACCAGACGGATCAGCTCTAGTGCAAACAGAAGGAAGTCAAGAAGTGCAAAGATGATTTCTGAGGGTCACCTCTCCAGTGACCAGCACATCAGACTGAGGAGGAGCTGAGAGCACATCACACTCTGCCCGTCTTGGCAGCTCTCTCCAGCATTCGCAGATAGCAGCAGTATCTGATTGCTCAGATGCCAGACTGGCTGCTCTCAATTTCCCTGATGAGATGTTTAAGATGGACATGAAAGTGTCTCAAATCAGCCTTATGCCACCCCTCCTGACCCCACACAACTACAGTGTTTTGGCAGATGCCCAGCCAAAGTCTTAAGGGACAGAAGACAAACTTACCGGGAGGAGATAGAGCAGATGAGCTCCATGTCTGTCATTTGGCACCAGCTCTGTGCTTTGCCCTTCTCTCACTGCTCCGCAGCTCATGAAGAGCATTTCCTAAGGGTAATGGATGCTGAGAGAGAAAACAAATTTTAAACAAGAATTTTGTTTATATTTTGTTTTAAAATAAAGGGTGCCTGAAAGCTGTAAGCCAGTGCACATCTCTCTCAGCAGGTTTGAAGAGGTTTCAGCACACACTGGACTGCCCTGATCCCATTTTTTATTTTGGGAACATGTCTGAACTCATTAGCTCTTGATAATACACTCATTATTTTAACTATTCATAGCAGAGAATAGCATGAGAGACTAAACTCTTCCTTGAATTAATCTGACTTTCAGCTGCCCTCCACGATCCATGGGAGAACTGTACTTCTGCACCCCCTGTGAGGTCAGGAATACAAGAGCAGAGTACCATACAAACAGCAATTTCAGCCCAGCTGCACTGAGCAGCACATGAACCTCAAAAATATGGCAGTAGTGAAAAAAAAGGTTCCCAAAGCTGGTCACACAGCAAATACCTCCCACAGAAACCAGGCTGGAGGTACCCAAAGGGAGGACGGGCTGGATTTGCATCTGTCTGATGCAATGTGCCTGTCTGCTCTGCAAAAGCTGGGTGGTTGTGTGCAACATGAGAAGGGACATGAGAATCTCAGAGGCATTTTGGACACAGAAGGATTTAGCCACATGAAGGGGAAAAGAAGTCCACTCTGGCAACACAAGTGAGGAGTGGCTCTTCGATTCCTCTCAGCCATTCACACAGAGAATAATTTTCAGAGGTGTTGAGTTTATTCCTTATCAGGTGTCTGTTGCTATCAAAGAAGAAATTACACATCTTCAGGGATGTCATAACTGCTCAGGCATTTCTCAACAAAGCCCTGCTGGAGCAAAGACGTGCTGTTTCCAGAAATGAGGCTGAGACAAGATGAAAACATCAGTTCCATGACTGAAGTGTCACAACACAAGATTTCACTAAAACAAACAATGTTTTTTCCTATGGTCACATCTTTTATATTTTTAGATGCACAGGGACACTAAGCCACTGTCCCCCAAAACATCACACACATTGTCTTTAAAATCCCATTGTTTTCAAAGGGATTAACCACAGAGAGACTTTTCACTGTTTGAGGATGCACTTCATTGAGCTGAAGTCTCTTTTCAGCTCTCATTCCCCTCACACCAGTGCAACACTTGGCCACAGCCGCAGTGGAGGGAGAGCAGCAAAATCAGGTTGATGGGCTTGGTACAGGGTGTTACCCAGCCCTGACTGACAATGCACAGGGTTATTCAGGGCAGGGGGAGACTCAGGTCTCCTTGCAATCTCTCACCTCATATGTGCCTTCCCCACATCCCATCCCCAGCCAAGAGTGTCCCTCCAAGCCCATTCTTTAATATACTAACAGGAATAGGGTTAGAGAGCTGGAAGCAGTTCCTGCAGGCTCAGCCAAGTCAGGACCACATCTCCAGGCCTTTCATCCTCTGTCTGCTTGCCCAGGTGAGGGATGGGGCTGGCAGTGCTCCATTGTGACCCATGGCAGGGCTGCTGCTGCCACGTGCTCATCCTTCCTGGCACAGGGACAGAGCAGGACTCTCGGATCCCCAAGGGGGAGGGATGGTCTGCACTCAGCTGCAGAAAGGCTGGGCCCCTCACCCCAGAGAGCCCCCCACGGCACAGCCCCTGTCCTCATCTCCTTCTCAAGCTACCTGCACCCCTCAACTTAATTTCTCACCATGTCTTTGGAAGATGAAGTGTGTTGGAGGTAGGAAGGATGGAGAGCCAGCTTCTTCCAAGCACAAAATTTGTTACTGAACACTGGCTCCGATGCGGGACGTAGGCTTCTCACCTGAGGATTCGGCAGGGTGTCACCTCTGGAACTCACACAAGAGGAATGCAGATTCCCAAAGCACCTCCCAGAGACAAGATGCAAAGAGAGGATGAAACTGTGGCAATAGCCTAACTTTTCTCAGCTAAAGTTAGGTTTACACCTGCAGGTTTTAATGGGGATAATTTTTATGGTTTTAGCCAACACGTGTTCTCTAGCTGTTGTGCTCAAGTGTTCCCTCAGGCCTTGTATCTATGCCATATTGCAATTAGCCCAACCACATGGATAGGGACACTGTCTTCATCATTTTGGGCTGACTCTATCCAGAATCCACGTAAATGATGGCATTTTCCTGTTAGCACAGGTATCACAACTCTGAGCTGTAAAGGCAAGTTTCACACCACCTCAAGAAACAAGTAAGAATACGTGTGCATGCTTCTGGGGAAAAAAACACTCAAGAATGTTTTCCTATTTCCAGATGGAAGAGGATGGAGAAAAAAACAAACAAACCAAATTTGGGGAGTGCACAAGTACTAAAGGTTAATGACAAGCCCAGAGACTTGTCTCTGTCTTGTCCAGGAATAGCTGGAGGCTGTTAGCCCATTGCTAGGGGAAGATTACATACAATCAGCCCTTTCTGCAACTGGATGATTTACAGGGGGAAAAAAAAAAAAAAAAAAGAAAAAGAAAAAGGTGTAGTATATTAACAGCAAGTGGTATTTGCTATACATCCGTATTTGCTCCCTGTATAGAATAAACCTCTTATGGCTGGGGAAAAGGATATGAAATAACCAGTGTCCCTTGTCTACATTCATGTGTGTCCTCAGGACACGATCTGGTGTATAAAGACTGACCAACTTGTTCTTGCAGATTCAGAGCTGGGATACAAACACAAGATGGGTTTGTTCCCTCTGGGTTTTAGGGCAGATCCGTCTGGCAGGCAGTGCAGTGCCTCACAAATATCTCACAAGTGCATGCATAACATGCCATCAGAGTTCAATAAAATAAATTGGAAGGAGACAAAGTAATTTTCAGAATACAATTCACAGGATGCACAGGATGATTTACAGAAGCTAGAGGCTTCAAGCTGACAGGAAAATAGCTGCTCACAAATTACTTATCGCTCAGGTCAGTCAATTGAGAGAAATATAGGTTGGTCAAGAATCACTACTAAGGTGTGATTTGTATGCAGAAAGGCTGCTGCTCATTGCAGCATCTCTCTTGTAAAATATGGATCATGAATATGTATGTTGCCTGGAACAACTGACTTGCTTGTTTCCCTACTTTGTATAAATTTGCAAACCAATATTCCACTGACTGAAAAGGCCAAAAATTCTGAAGAATGAGTATTTCCCTTCCTTTCATTAACAAATCAATTACAACGACAGTGCCCCTTTTCTGCACAAGTTACCAAAAATGGTAGAGGGTACAGCTTGCTGTTGACTTTTCTTTCTTAAGGGTTCTCAAAACATTCCTAGAAGTTACAGTAAACAAAAGTTTCAATGTATTGGTACCGCTAAAAAATGTACCAATAAAAAAACATCATCTGATGGCCACCAGGTACAAATTTACAACCTTTGTCATAGAAAACCATGCCTGAAGAATGAATCTAATTTAAACTTGAATCTGAGCTCCTCAGTCCTCTTTTTAATAATTACTGTCCTGGATTACCATCGTTGAAAGCCCATGGTAGCAGATACAGGATGTCAGGAAAGGTGCTCTGGATTTCTGAGAAGCACTTGGCATTTCTGTAATTCAGACACAGAATGGTGCTACTAACCTGCACCTCCACCATCTAGGACTGTGCCTTTACTCTGGAGCTGCATTTTTCTCACTTCTGAGAGATTACCTTGATATTACAAACCATTTTTCCCTTTTCAGATTAACAGCTGGATTATCATATTTTGGCATTATTTATAGTGCATCATATGCTCATGTCCTTTCAAATTTATAGACAACACTTCAGTTTCAAACGAAGAAAAACAAAGAAATAACTGCAATCTTCACTGGTTAACTTTTATTCAGTATTTTCTGAAATAAGCAAGAATTTAAGAGGCCCATAAGCAATCAAATACAGCCACAAAACCCCATACTGATCCTAAATAAGAAGCACTATGAGAAATACACAATATTTCATGAAACAATACTGTACATCAACAACCTTTAGGAAACAAACAACTCAAACCATATGCTTAGTTTACTCACAATATAAAAAACTTTAACCTTTAAAGAAAAATATAGATTCGGTCCAATTGTAGGATCCAATCCCATATCCAGTGAAGTCAATGGAAGTTCTCTCATTGATTTCAATGTTTAAAGGATCATGCCCTTACTTTGCCTTAAGAGGCACTTTAATTATTATACAAGGCCTAGTCTGAATAACTATTACAAAAATGTCAAACATCAACTCAAGAGTATGTTTAGCAACTTTCAGGAAATAATGGAGGAATAGGTTATCTATCCATGCATGGAATAAGGCAAAAAGCTAATTCATTCAGATTAGGAATAATAATTTTACTAGTTTCTTTTTCACAACACAAACATTTTAGACTTTTTTTATTAATGGATATATTATATATCGTATTATGCTTCACATTTTTCCTACCTCTACTGAGAAAGCTGGCACTGACATTTCATAAAGAACTCCTCATTAATTATTGTTTTCTGTTCTGTAACAACCACGAGAAACTCTGGGTTTAGTAATAGTGTCTACCAAGAAAAAAGCACACACTATCATAAGCTTATAGTTTATAGAGCTCAAGGTACATTAAAATTTAAATCATGAAGTTCACAAATTCTGTTTTAAAATATTTTTCCAAACTAAAAGCTGCAGAAAATTGGTTCTTAAATATTCTACAGAAAATTCTGAAGCATCTAATGGTTTAAATTACTTATGCTTTCTTCTTAAAAATTTTTAAATTAGGTTAGTAGCCCATCCTTTTGAAAAATAATCCAAAAAAGATACACTAGATTACAAATCTTTTGTCTTAATCAGTGTAACCAAAGGTTTGTCATCTGGGCTGTAATCTTCATAAGCAATGGGGGTTGCATCATACATTGCAGGTCGGGATTTCTTGCCAAACCTGGAAATAAAAGAAAACTTTTGGTGACAAACAGAAATATGAATGAGTTCAAAGCAACAACGCAGTGAGGATGGCCTGTGATCAGAAACAAAGTCAGAGAGCTTAGATAAACTCTAGATAACAAAAGAAATTACAGGAAAATGAAGCAAAAATGGTCAAGTATTTTGTCTTGTTGACCTGATGCAGAGAGTACAGAAAACACAGAAACAGAATTATTTATGTAGTCATCCACACTAAGGATTTTCACGCACTATATTAAGCATATACTAATTTATGTTGTGCACACTGGAAAGTGAAATCCAGAAAATTCAGATTTTGAGGATAATATTTATCCCAAACCAAAATTAACTTGATTTTCTTCCAAGATTTTTATGCAGATTCATGATTTCCAATTTCATTCTTGCCTGTTTTCAGTGATGTAGAATTGCAGACAAAACTGAAATGGATGAAAGCATTATGATATATATGGTGAAAATTTCAAAGTACCTTAGCTGTCCATAAGGCTACACTAGATTCATTCCCATGTATGAATGTCTGCCTTCTTCTATAGGTTATTTTAATAAATACAGACAAGTCACATTTGCTCATCCCCATCATGATAGATAAAACTGATATTCTACAAATGAGATAAAATTTCAAGAACTGAATGAAGGAATCAAGTCATGGCATCTTACTAAATCAGAGGCAGCATTGAATTCTGAATCACCCTTTTTCACCTTCACTCTGAAGGGTTTAAAGGAAATAGAGCCTTGCAGAGATACAAATGATGGTGAATATTCTCCAGAGTTTTCAGTCAAAGTCTACCTGCCCTTTCTGACAGTAGAGAGCACATGGCTTGTTGCACACAGTGAAGCAGGACAAAATCTGTTTTCTTGTTTAGGTCAGGGTTGACGTGTGCTCCTAATTAGAAAAGGCTGAGAAAAGAGCACAGCACATGTGCAAGCTGTTTATGGTCTGGTTGAGCCATGGAGCTCCTCAACCACATTGCTTTGATCAGGTGGTTCAGAAGTCAGTCATTGCCCAAAGCAGCAAACAAAAAGAGTTGTCACCAACCCCAGAGGTTTATGTTAAAGACATAAGTGTTAAATGGGAACTCAGTTCAATATGTGTGCATAGGAACAGACAAAGCAATTATCAATACAATCTGCAAGAGACAATGATTGAAGGGCTAATCAATAGTGAAAAGATGCAGGTTCCTGCTACAGAGAGCACTGGATCAATTAACTGCCTGCTTACAACAAGAGCACATACAAACAAGTGAATAAAGATTTTTTTCCCAGGGCAACCAAACACAAGATTATTCATCTAATGAAGAGTATACACTGTGTGGGGAAATCTCAACCCTGGGAAGCACTAGGTGTGGAAAAAGACTAGAGGGACATGATGGATAATCATTTTAATGCTAGCTTCAATGCCATACTGTGAACAATTATGTGCTTGGGTTGGTAAGCAGTGTAGCAGTAGCACTGGGCAAGTTCTTCAGGCTCAACATTTAGCTTTGGCATGTCCATTCATGGGTGATGATGGTGATGTTCCAATGTGTACATCAGACTTGCTTACCAGTATATAACAATACACATCACAAAAATAATCACAAAGTAAAGTAAACGAAATAACAATCAGAAAATATATTTTGCAATGAAGCACTGAACAAGAGAGACCTGTGTAGCTTGAGAGAAACTGTGGGTTCCGTGACAATTCTGAGGACAGTACACATTCATTGTAGCAATTCTTGGCAAAGGCAGAATGTGTGTGTGTCACAGACACTGCAAATCATCTTCACATTTGGAATGGTCCTGCTCCTCCACTTCCTTAGAGCGACGTTTCAAGAGACGGCTAACTATAGAGAACTATTAACCTCAACAACTCCACTCAAGTAGATTTTTGAGAACATTGGACAGCTGAACCTTG
Organism: Tichodroma muraria; assembly: GCA_013390105.1. Lineage (NCBI taxonomy): Eukaryota > Metazoa > Chordata > Aves > Passeriformes > Sittidae > Tichodroma > Tichodroma muraria. Next base: position 69,953 of record WAAG01082989.1, read on the forward strand.
AGGAAACGGAATCTTCTGACTTCTGTGGGACAGGCAGAAGTTCAGAGTTTACCCAGAAACAGAATAAAGAAACCAACGACATGTTGCTACTCTGCTCAAAACCAGCAACTGGCAAAATGAGTCCACAAAAAAAATTTAAACAAGAGAAGTAAAAGAGAGAGACCAGAAGTTAAAAAAAGGATAAAGCATATTGAGAGGAAGAAGGGATTCTTTAGGTTTCCACAGGAAGAGAATGAGAAGATTTATTTCCTCTGTGTTGTTCAGAGAAAGGGTCAGGTGTGCAAGTGGTATTGTGCCTTGCTTGAAATAATCAAGCTATAATCCTAGAATTCCCAGAAAATTAACCCTGGCAGAGGATGTGTATTAAGCAACTGGCAGGTGATGTGGAGATGGAGACCAGAGTGTATGTGCACATGATCACACTTCTACAAAAAGGCAGCTGACAGATCTATGCCAGGAAATGGTAAGAAATGAGCATGTGCTGATGCTCATCCAAATCAGAAAGCTTAAGACACCACAGTCTGACACAGGCAACTCCACAGGAATGGGGAGAACATGCAGAGGAGAGAAACTGACCCTGCTGTGACAGGAGAACTTAATCAGAGTCTGATGAACCAGACTCTTCAACTGACACAGAGACAGGACAGACCAGCGCGTGAAAATAGAAATTAAATAAACCACACTGTAAGTGGCGCGTGAAGGCTGCTGATATCTGGGGACACACAGAACTGACTGCAGCATAGTCTGTCACCTGATAATTCATGAACTCAGTGTGAATGCTTTTCTAAAGTGAACAATTCTATTTCAATAACAGATCTCAGTTCCATTTCAATGACACCTTATGGCTGCCATAGCCAGCGGTCAACTATTACATTACACTGTTCTCTTCCAGCTTTAAAATCTACAAATTTTAACATAAAAGGAGTATTTCTTTACTGTCTGAAGAATGAATGCTAAAGACAACTGTGCTTCATCCTAGTTCTGATCTGCTAATCCTAGGAACCTTCACTAGAAGTAGACATTTATTAGTAATGATCCTCAAGCACATTAGTTTTGTCTTACAGCAAGTACCTTGATTAGCAAAGATCAAATTATAAAAAAAATTATCTAGGAAAAAAAGTGCTGAGAAACAAGAACAAGTAATTTGAAAATAATTTACTGAATATGCAACAGACATCCACACCCCTAGACACTTCTGACTTTACCAGAAACCTTACCTTTAAAGAAAGTAATCGACTTTTCCCTTGGCCTCTATTTCCCAAAATTACTAGCAAGTTTTGTTATCTAACTGTGAAAGGGAATTATTTTCAGCAAATGCTGAACTTTCTGTTATTTTCTTAGATTCAGCAATTCTGAAAATTCAGACCTTTATATATGTAGGTTTAAGAATTTATGCAAAAATAACTATAAAAGTTTTGCTCCTTTTCCTGGATTGAAATGACCAAAACAGTGGTTTATATCTTTCTGAACCCAAAATATACACAACAATCTTCGCAATAAACCTCATGAATTACCTGACTTGGCAGCTCTATTTTGGATTTTTAAAAGACATCACATTCTTGGAGGCACTGAAAATTATTTGGAATGAAAACATTTGTTTTCATTTGCATTAAGTAGAAATACCTTTAACAAGATAGGGAACCCTCAATGGACAATTATTTAATTTCTAGCTACATAATATGCATTTGAAAAATCAACATTAATCTATCCCAGTCTGAGAACATTTTTGAAGTTGGAATACTTTGAAGATCTACAACCCAAAGCTGTGATGTGATTAACTGAGCCTGGGGGAATGCCTCACCCATTTCAGATAATTTTGATGACCTCAGCATTGGTACAATTTAACCTATTTCATCTTCACTGAAACAGAACTGGAACATTCAGAAAATTAAACACCAACCAATCTGTAATCATCAACCAATACGTACACATTTCTCCATGTCAGTGCACAGGAACATGTCTCCCTGAGTTGTTTTAAGAGCATTTTAATGGTAACACACACAAATACTCTGTTGGAATTTGAAGTGATCTTGACAAATTGAAGAAAGGGGAAAATGAAACACCAAAAATGAAAGTTCTACCCTGTTAAGAGAGATGTTAAACAAGAAGAAACCATACTGGCTAGGAAGCAAAATGACACACAGGATCTTGGGATGAGGAAAAGGTCTAACAGGTCACAAAAGTATGTCATTTGTCACAAGAAAGGAAAAAAAAAAGAAAAAAAAACCCAAGTGAGTTTCTTTTCTCAGATGTATGAACAGGAATACCATAAATAAGACGCAGGAGGTGATTACTCAATTTATTTGGTGCACATAAATCTTCAGACAGAAGACTACTTCCAGCTTTAGGGACCCTCCCTTCAAAAAAATAAAAAGAGAAAGACAATCTGGAAGTTTGAAAACTTCAGGAGTCCCAGGAAGAAAATAAAGAAGCTGACATGATCTGGGAGAAATACTGAAAGAATGGGTTAGTTAAATCTAGGAAAGGAAAAAGTTGTTTTGCTTTGTTTGTTTTTATCATAAAAGAGATGTGGGGGAGGGCTCAGCACCTGATGTACAAGTGATATGGACAGTGATAAATTATCCTTCATGACAGCCTGAAGAGCAGTAAGAACGAAACAGCCAGGTTAATAGCAAAGAAAATCCAGATTAGATTTTAGGAAAACCCTTTCTAAATCTACTCAACTTCTTTGGAAGATTTTAAACACAATTGTTGGCAGGGAGCTAGGTATATTTAATGCCATATTAGTGCCATGGCTTGCACTTGAGCTCTCAAATCCTTTCCACTCCTACTTTTGTATTACTCTGACATTCAATGCCCTGCCTTACAAGTGCTCCATTAAATTTCACAGTAAAAAAATTACTGTCTCTAGGAAAGCAAGTAAGAAAGGCAAATAGGAGCACAAAAATGAGTGATGTGAAGAGATTTTCACTGCATAATCTGGTAAATTAGTCACAAAAATCAATGTGCCTTTCCTATCTGATCATATAACTTGCGTGCAGCAGACATCCCTAACAGAGGATCTGACAGGCTAAGAACTCTGCATCTGTCCCCCTTCAGCAGTCACACCAAATAAAGTCAGAATAACTCCATCTGTTTTCAAGGCGTTGTGCTGTGTTGTCACGCTTCAGATGAGAACAGTGAGCAGTGCAGGTGCTTTCCCAGCAGAGCAGCCCATCCGCTCTGCCAAGAGCACTTCAGTGCACCGTGCACGAGCTGAAATGACACATCAGAACAGATTCCTAGGACATCACCATCCCCAGCACTAACCTGGCATGTCGGATGGAAGCGATTGCGTTACTGAATTCACTGTCAATGCTCCTACAGTTGTAAAATTCTTCGTAGGCTGGCCTGGAAGAGCCCTGGTACTCGATGCGGCTGATGCGGCAGATCCCCACAATCAGGATGATCAGCATCAGGACAAAGGCCACACACAGGGCCCCGATGATGATGTAGAGGGAGTGACGAGGCATATTTGTTAGACTCTCTGCCATATGCCCAGATTTCCACTGCAGATCTGCCAGTAAGAAATAAAAGTTTATCATTAATTAATAATTTATATCTGTCCTGCTGAATAGAACTACATTATGATATTAATTTTTAATATTTATGATTTTTGAAGCTATGGAGATAGGTAATGTGGATTTTCCCAGGCTCTGTTATCAATACAACACCAGGCCTAACATGCTACAAATTTAAAGAGCACTATGTTGAACCTTCACCCACTTTTTTCTTTGATTTTTAAGGTCATATAAGAACACCGATCTAGTTTGATCTCCTGTATAACCCAAGAAACAGAAAATCATTGAGTTATTCTTGCATTATGTTATTTGATATTCCAGGCTCTCTAAAGGCAGGCACGTTTTATGCAAAAGCTTCTAGGAATCAATCAGTCCTCTTGGGCAGCTTGTTCTAATAGTGATGCCTTCCACTAAAATATGTTATTTGACATGTACTGAACACACTTGGTTTTTAATTTGAAACACAGACTTTCTTATGCCTCCCTCCACCAGACTGCAAAGACTTCAGCATTTCAAGGACAAAAAGGACACTTCATAAGGTCCTACAGTAGGGAGCCCACTGGAGTCTTTTCCCAAGAATAATTTCCCTGAGATTCTCAAAGCAGACCTTAAAGTAAATCCAATCAGGGAGAAACTTCTTCTATTTATGCATTCCGGATCTTCTGTATAAATATTCTTGATCCCCAAACTACATCTATGTCAAACAGGTCTTCTATCAATTGCCTATGTCCTCAGATTTGTTTCTTTCTAGTATGGGTCAGAATATTTCTAATTAACCTGTACTTCCCTCAAGGGTTCATTTTTGGAAGTCTTTTAAGCCTATGGTTCCATATTATTTCAAAACAGGAACAGACTTGAATCATCCTGACTACAAAAATGTATCACTCTGCAAAAGTTATTTCTAGTAGGTGCCTGTTCCTTTTTCAAATGTACTTCTGCTTCACACTGATTTAGAAACTCCCTTTACACAACCACAAACAGTCTGGGAACAGGGCTTCCAAACATATGCTTTGGGAGGTTAAGATATTCTCAGAAGCCACCTCTCGAGGATGCTGATGATGGCAGATAATTCAAGCACCTGAGTTGAAATCTCCAGTTTAGTGCCATCTGTGGATAAAACCTCAATCTATGGTAGAAATACAAGGAATGTACAAAGACGGAAAAAAAAGAAATCCATTTTAGAGGGAGGTGGTGAGAAAGCCCAAAGCTGTAATGTGGGATTCAGCTGGACAGAGTATGGAGAAATGGCTGCTTTTCATCACAATAGTGAAGGTTGTCCTGGAGCACCTCCCAGCTCAGGGGTGCTCAGACTTTGTCCACAAATGTGAGCTGAGTTTAAGGACTGGCTGTTTTTTTCTCTTATCTTCTTCAGAGGTCAGTAAAGTTTTGGTCAGCCTGAGTCATTCCGTGATTTAATGTTTCTAAAGCGCTGTTACTGCAGTTTGCCCAGTCAGGATATGAGGAAGGGAATACAGCTGTGCTCTGCGCAGTTTGGGATGGGCTTCTATTTCTGTTCTGCAGCACATTTGTCACACACAGTGGTTTCTGTCAGGCTGTCATACTAGGCTGAATTCAGATCTAATGTGTGCAGATATATGGCAAGACACTTCTGATTTAGATTCCATGTCTTCCATCTCTGGATGACAAAGATGAGAAAAATTTCTTCCCTTTTTCCTCACCATATCAAAATATAAAAATTACCAGCTTATACTACAGAGATTAGAAATAGCATATGACAGCTCAAATTCACAGTATTTTCAGTTGTTATATTAATGTTCATAAAATTAATTAAGAATAAGGTTTCAATGCACACCACGGTCTGTACTAGAAATTCTTCATAATGTTAGTTTTCAAGTAACTACATGATTTGGCGTACCTCAGTAACCACATTAATAACTACAAAAGTGGAAAAGGTAATGATATTAACAAATAACCAGCAGGCATTAGAGAATCCATATGAGATATTTGTAAGCATTTTTACAGTGAATGCTCCATTAACTTTTTAGGCAAATGCATTTCATTTTGAAAGAAAGAATATCCTCTTTATAATTAAGACCAATTTAATCCTATTTCATTGGAATTGCTAATACTGCTAAGGACCATAAGATGATATTAAAAAAAATCACAATTCATCCAGGCAACATACATCTTGTCTAGTGTGTTGTATATACAGCGCTTGGAAATTAAAAAGAACAGTGTGACAAGAAGATAACCCTGAAATCCTGTTAAGGTAGTCACTTCAAGCAGCTAAACCAGCTGGTGAAAACTGGGGAACTATAAATAGGGTGGTTCTACAAAAAAGATTAAGTACCAATAGCCTCCTTCATGGCCAGCAACAGAAAATCACAAAGGATAAAATGTGATCTATTTAGTCAAATGACACCCAAACACCAGTTTCTTGATAAGCCTGGCTTTGTGTCAAGTTTTTTTTTGTGAGGCTTTGTTTGTAAGCCTCTCTTTCTAGCATTCAGAAGGATGTTCAATGCAAAGTCAGTATGCAGTGTTTACATTTAATTGCCATCACATTATTAACCATTTTGTACAAACTGCTGAAAGAATATAATAAATATGGCAAAGAGAACTGGAAAGATGAACAGAAGCACATTTACTAATAGATTCAAACTTTAGAGCTCAAAGAAATACACTGCAGCCTTGTCTCAACTCCAGTGAGCCCAGAAGTGCTGTACCTGTTTATAAAAGAGCTCAATATGGCCTTTCTAGATATTATTAGATTTAAGTTCATATCAGCTTGATAATTCATAGCTCAGGGAAAGACAGTGAGTACAAAAATCTTCACATAGCTACATGGACCTGTAGAAGAAAAATCTGCAGATCAAAATACTTTTAAATTCTTTCTGCAAAGTGATTTCTTCAAAACTCAATCCCTCTTTGTTTGCATAATCCTTTACATACATGTTAAAATCTGAGTTCTTTAGGAAAACTTCCTCAGATTTGCACATAAGGCACTGCACTGGTGAGAGACTGCATGTCCATATATCTGTTTAGGGGTAGCATTTGCTGTTACAGTGTCCCATAACAACACACGCTTTTACTTTGATGCTGTGGCAAAGTGACTTTAATAGCAAGGGAACATCAGACATTTGCTTAAATAAAGCTTATTTTAAAAAAAGACTGGTGATTAACCCTCAAATTTTAAATATATTTGTTCTTTTAAATGTATCTTTTTGTGGCTATAAGAAGATTTTTTTTCCTCTTTTCATTCAAGACCAGTCCAAACCAGAATTTTTTACATCGCCTCTATTATTGTTAGTATTTTATACATACACTCTATTAGCTACTGTCATGTGCTTGATAACAAACTCAGTAATTTCAACCTCTTCAGTTGAAAACAATTGCCATGAACAAGGCAAGGCTGAATATTTCTGGCTAAGAATCAGCCTTGCAGTGGTACTAATGCCAGTTAGCATTCAGGTAATTCCCTGCTTTCTGTCATAGCAGTCATAAGATAAAAGAACTTGCATCCCCTCTAACAGGGGAAAGAAGAAATAATTGAGTAGCTGGACAGTAGGAGAGGCTCCTTCCACCCTCTCTTCTGCTTCTTTCCTTTTCCCATATGTTTACATGCACTCCACTGAGTATCTGTGGTGCACAGCCAAACTCTGAGTGACTAGAGCATGACAGCCAGAGCACTCCAGAATATGCACCACTGAATTCCTGTAGCACACCTGCAGGCTCAGAAAGCATGCAAGCCTTTGTATCCCTTTGGCATTCCATAACAAAACAGAAATGTAACTGCTACTTCATCAAGGGACTCCAGGAAATGCATTTCCAGGATGATTGTTGCTTTCTCCAAGAACTAAACCCATCTGTCTGTCAGCCAACTACTTAATCGCAAAGGCAGGAAGAATTATACTGCCTTGCTGATCAACTTGGACGTGCATGTTGCAGGTGCCACCAACATCAGCCTTGTCACGAAAAGCTCATCTGAGCAAATTTTAGCATCAGCAATATGGCACACAGACAGCACAGAGTGGTGTTCTCCCAATGTCTGCTGGCTCTGCACCACCCAGGGAAGTGTGTGAGCCATTCACAGAGACAAGAAAAAAGGCAGGGCTGTGACCATCTAGCTGGCAATGGTCTTCTGCAGTCTTTGCTTACACCAGAAAGCTCTGAAACTGAATGTACTGGGTTAAAGTATGGACTAACATCAAGAACATCAAGAGTAGAATCAATTTGAAGAAAGCAGTGGATATGTTTAAGTAAAGTTCAAATAAAAGAGAGTAAAAAATAGAAGGTTCACATGCTCCTTGTGTGTATGAGATACAGAAAACATTTTTAATCCATCCTTTGTGGGTTTTTTATTAATCTATCACCTATCCCTGCCACCTTAACTGTGCTAACAAACCTGCATATCTGTATGACTCGAAGGGATCTATGACCACAGTACCCGAGCATTCAAGCAGTTAAATACACAGCTGAATTCTCTAGCAAAGACAACATCTCTAGCTCAAGAGCAAAACATGAGGGAAATACAAAGCAGGTCTGTAAACAGCAGAACTAATGAAGCCTAATTTCCATTTTAACTCTTCCACAGTTGGGCTTCATACTTTCTCCCTCTCCTGGACTCTCCACTGTGCCATAAGGATGCCCTTACAGCAAAGCTTCTCTATAAAATGAGAAATAATATCACACTGAAGCTGTTCCTTCCAGTGGAACCTCTCTCAAGTCTTACTGAATGCTTTGGAAATATTTTGTCTTGGAGCCCTTCTTCTTTCTAACAAATTTGGTGGAAATTAGCCTATGGCTGGAAGAGTTGGTAAATGCCTGCATATACAAATTGCAGCACAATTACATAGAACAGGTTTCCTTAGGTAAGCAAGTTCCAAGTTGCTGAAACATCACTAGAGCTGCAGGTGCTCAGAAGTCAATACAAGCCTGTAAGGACCGTGCTTATAGTGCTATGGAACACACTTGACCCAAAATGTGCAGGGAGGCTGTGAAGCATGGGCACAATTAAAAGGCAAACTGAGTGCCCAGCTCTGAGACAGCATCCCTGACAATCTAGTCTGACACATCTCAAAGTAGGGTGCTGTCCTGGCTTAGGGCAAATTTGGGAAGAATTATACAATTCAGCATCAACCCAGGATATGTGCCCAAAACCAGAAGTTTTTAACTTTCACGACCACTTTTGAAATGCTATGGCAAAAATAAAATGAATTTGCCATGATCTTGTTCATTTATGTATGATTCAGAGTATTTGTGCAGATAGGTACTTAGAGATGAATAAAAACTTCTTTAATACAGCTTACAATTTTTAGAACTGTTTAGACAACTACCAAACTTACGTATTTCACAGTTTGCACCGACCCATCCATGAGGACAATGGCAGGTGTAACCACCGGGCTGATCTATGCAAGTTCCAGCATGGTGACACGGGTTGCTGTCACAGTCATTTACATCAATTTCACATTCTTCACCTTACATAGGAAAAAAACCCCAGAAACAAAACAAAAATTATGTATGGCAAGTGCCTGATGTAGCAAGTACATCCTCAGCCATTTAACTTCTCTCTTGCTGCAAAATACCTTATAGTGCAATACATCTTTATTCTCAGAATATCAAAAGGATTCCAAGAAGGAAGTATTATCCTTATTCAACCAGGTGAAAATAAAGCCTGAAGACTAAGGGATTGACTAACCTCACACAGACTCTGTCTCATTTCTCTAAATATAATTTCCATCCCAAGAAAATGTGGTATAACAGACAATCACACATATTCTGATATGCTACACAATAATGTAGATAACCAGTGCCTGAGAAACTGACACTGTTCAATGGAAAGCTAATTCTTTTCCAAAGAATTCCCTTTAATTAGAACAGATCAAAAAGCACAATTTGATCTATAAACCAGCTTTGAATGGGTTTACCTATTACTCTCACATTGGATATTACCTTACATGACTAGCAGAACATCAGATTGTAAATTATCTTGACAACAGGTATTTGGATTACGCCAATCACATCAGTCGAAGTACAAGGCCAAAAGGGCAAATGAGTTTCTTACCACTACTCTGAAAGTGTAAATTGATTCATAACAAGTACTTGAGGGCTTTTAGTAATTGCATATTAAGATAATGGAATAAGCTGTTTCTTGAGCACACAGTAACTAAGGTCCCTGTTAAAACATTTTCCAGTTTCAACAGTATCCAATTCATACATTGGGTTACCTGGAAATCTTCAAAATACTATTTTTAAAATGCAATCTAGGCTTAAGTAGTAAGGTCATAAGCCATGGTAAATAGCTGTTAGCTTTGTGAAGTTGCTTTAGTAACAGGCTTTTTTTTTTTGCTACAAAATTCAAAGCAGATGTATGTAATATCAAAAATTTTTCATTCTCACTAGACTGCTTACAATACAGCAAGGCCCAAATTAATTTCTTTCTTGAAGAGATACAGTTTTGGTATTTGTCTTCCTCTAGACATGGTGAACAATGACAACTAGATGTTATGTGTAACACACAAATCACTTGCCTGCATATCCAGGTGCACAAATACATGTAGCATTTAGACCTTCGCTGTCACAAGTGCCACCGTTCTGGCAGTTGATGTTAACACAAGAATCTTTGTATAATTCACAGTGCCTTCCTGAAAAGGAAAAACTCAGTAATTGCCATTGACATGACTGATACTGGCAGCATGGAATCAGTACATGTGACAACTTGACTTCACCTGGATGAGTGTGCAGACTCCAAAACTGTCCTTCTGGGCTAATGATGTCATAACACTAAAGCCATGTGGTTTATGCTGGCTAAACTTTTTACACACATGCCTCCTCTCTGCTTTTCCCACAGGCTGTGGTCTAGGAGAGGCAGGGCAATTTCTGCTTAGAAGAACTATTGGATGACAATGAAAAACTATATAATGAAACATAAACTGATCAGTTATGTAAAATTTTTCAGTAACATGTCAACAATAATTGTCTTGACTAAGAATTTTATGGAATAACTTATTTAATAACATTTATAAGCATTCTGATGCCTCTCTTTACCTGTTGCTGGAAATGAGGAATATTACTAAGGTAATAAAAAAAAAAGTTATCCGAATGCATAGTTAAAAATAAATAACTGGATGGCTCTACTTCATGCTACTACCTTCACTCTTTCATGCACAGTGCAGGCCTTGTGAATCCATCAGGTTTGCCTTGCAGAAGACAGTGCAAGCTGCACCTGGCATACAAAACATAACACAGCATATTCCCACCTAGGGACTGGGAGAGAGACTCTAATCCACTGCTACATGCATTATTTTCTTAGGGTCTACTCTTCAGATAAAACTTATTTATATATATATATATATTTTATATGTATACACACAGACACACACTCACTAGAGACCTTCCAAAATCATTTTGCTGACATTTGCAGTGTTAGCAGCAGAAAGGCAGAGCAGTCTAGCTGAGCACCCTGTGGGTGAGGACCAGCAGAGGCAGCAGCCCATGGGTACCTGCTGGCACAAGCTCCAGCCCCGTCCAGCCCTGAGAGCTCTTGTCTGTCTGCCAGCCCGGGGGTGCAGAGGCAGAAGGGGCACTGCAGATGGGCAGGTCTGGGGTGGTAGTGCCAAGACTGAGGCCTCTGGTGGCCCACATCAGATCTTGAGCTGGGTACCTTGGATCTGTTCACTGGTGCCACTGAACACCTCAAGTACTGGAATGATGGGAGCTCCGTGATCAGCAAGAGCTGCCTACAGAACCAGGTCCCTGCTTTTTCATTTACAGCACAATGTGCTGTGCACACAGTGCTTCCAGCTGCACCCACAGGTCGGGTGAGAAGATGAACATTATGGTTAAGTGCTGCTTAAACTGTCAAGAAAAGCTGAGGGTCATTTCCTCACCAGGCTTCTAAAATGATGAATTCTGTATCCATAGTCAAAGAGCAGTGGAATCACCAGTGTGAAACACATATTTAGCCTCAAGCAGCTGTTAAGTGAGCATTTCTTATCAGCAGAGATAAGGATTGATAGCTTAATGAGAAAATGCTGGAGCAATTCCTTAAAACAGAGTCATTCTGTGTAGAATAGTTATTTATTTATTTGTAATCCTAATAGCATATAAAATTACATTTGAAGTGTTCTCACAGCACGATTCAACACAGAATGCACTAAAGAAGTATCACTTTAGCCTTCCCCAGAAGGACTTTTCACAGACCACTGATATGTGTTAATTTGTTTACAGACGAAATCTACTGTGAGAGAAAAGATTTTGTATAGCCAAACAAACACTTTCCTCATCTATTTTATAAATTACTTAAGAAATGCCAAAGATGGATTCCATCTGAACACAGATCTAAGAATAGCTGCAGTTAACATGGAAAAGCAGTCACAGACCAACTACTCTCTCTAGGCTTTACAGTCTTCTAAATAAACAATGAAGATAGAACTTTATTTCTACTCCTTTGTGTTAATCTATTTCAAATATTAATCTTTTATTATTATGTTGTCAGCTCACTTCACTGGAGAAAATAAAAAAATAATTTGAAAGCTTTCTGTATATATAAAGGTTCCAACACCAACTGATGAAAAAGTCTATCTAACAGTGATGGGGTTTTTTTTAATCTCATCACTTTCTAACATATCTTAAAAACAGCAGAAAAAACTACATCTGAGAACAGAGAAAATCCATTTGTGCCCAGACTAGGACATGCATTCCTCACAGAGGAGCTAAATCTTAACTATTAATTCAAATAAAGATTAAGGGATCAGGATCAATACTGAAGTTTCTCTGTTAATTTTATGTGAGGGATATATTTCTGCTCAGGATATGGTATCTCTCTGTTTGTAATAGAGCCTACCATAAAAAAATGCAGAGAACAATTGCAAACCCCAGCCTACCTTCGTATTCAGCAAGGCACACACACTCGTAGCTGTTGACGAGGTCTCTGCAGGTGGCTCCATTCTGGCAGGGTGCAGAGAGGCATTCATTATACTCCTCCTCACAGTAAAGGCCATGGTAACCTAAACCACATGAAGAGGAAACAAAAAAAGTTATGAAACACTTTACAGTAAATATTAACAATTTGGCAACTATAGACTGTGGGCAGATGCTTGCTAATTTAAATATACTGTGCAAACTGATACATATTAAGACACTGATTTTAAAGGCATCTGTTCCTCAGGCGAAAATTACCAAGAAAATATTGGAATCATGGTTTTCTGAGAGAATTCCCAGCTTCTGTGATAAACCACAATGAGGTGTAAGGATGGAGGCTGGTGGCAGAGGCCAGAAGCCACAATGTGAATACCCACACTCTGATTGTTAAAAGAAATACAGGAATACAGGAATATTGACTATCTCCCAGCTCCTTTGGATCCTTGCATCAAAGCCACTGTTCATCAAAGAGGTGATAATTGTATAACAGTAGTTTGCATGATTACATGCTTTAGCATTAATGCTGTACAATGTCAAAGCACTGTAGAAGCATCAAGGTATTTCCATCTTTACAGTATTCCCAAGCCACAGGCAGGTATTATGGGCTGATTAGGTAAACATAGAAAGCAGAAACAAAGAAAAGCTACAGTAATTGAACAGTACAATTTAACACTAAGTGAAATTACAGCTGTAGTGTAGTCTGTGACGTAACACCATGCACTGGAACAGTGTTCATGTGCTTATAAAAGCTTGATTTCTTCATTACATTAAAAAAAATCAAGATGACTGAACATACAATGAACAAATATGCAACGGCATGAATACAGATGCCAGAAAAAGTACAAAATGTAGATTCTGCAGTGTGATTTTACTTCTTAAAGTAATCTCTAGTTAGTAGCAAAACTTATAGATATGAAAGGAGGGTATCTTTCATGAACAAAGGATCGAAGACAGGGGCATATTCTCATCTTAGTAAGTGGCAATCAATCTATATTCATTATCCTGGTCTAAACTTTCCCCAAAATTCTCATAGAATCACAGAAAATAGGACAAATGCTGCCTTCAGACACCATTTGCATTCACCCTCTCCCTCCCTATGATGGATAATTCAAAACAAAATTTTATGAAGATACAGCTGTTAATACCACTCAAGATATATAGACAATACCAGCCATCACGATTCTCAAAAAATTGTCCTTTCATAGGAAATAGTTGGACTAGTAAGGTATTAAGAAACATTTCGGAACCACTTTCTACAAAGCTGTCAGCCAGGCAATAGAAAATTAATTATGCTAAATGTTACGGGTTTTCTTGCTAGCCTACAACAAAGTATATCTAGCTTATGAGTACATGGAATATCCTTATGTAGTGAGATCTATAGCCAACATACAAACCACCAAAATCAGATGGGAGAATCAGAAAGAAAAACAGATGGGAATTCCCAGTGTTTAACAGTCTTTAACAGTGTTTAATGTAATTAGATATTCTCAGAAAAAACGTTTTCCACTTCTCACCTTTCCAAGAGAACAAAAGGAATTTGTGACTAAACAGTTGTCTGGTTTCCAAAATCAATATGAACTATGGCATCACCTGGTCAGGCTGCAGCCAGCCCACACGGCCAGATACTGCACACAGCCAGGGAAAGATGCTTCCTCTCTCCACGAGAGGGCAGGTCTCACCCACACACAATTTCACCCTCATCCTCCTCACCCTGGGGCCAGCAGCTTCTTGCTGCTGGACCTGCTGAGATGGAGAACGTTCTGCTGTGGGACCACCTGAGGGAAAGGCATGCTTCTCCTCAGGGAGATAAGAGGCACCTTGTCATTCTTAATGAGCATTTCTCCCTGTATTGCTGCTTTTAAATGATACTGATATAGAAACCCTCTAGTACACTGAATTCATACATATATTTCCAAAAAGACTACATAAATAATTTCTACATTTTCTTTGAAGAATTAAGATTGAAACAGGAGCATTTGTCATAAATAACTTCAGAGTAATGGATTCTAGTAGTTGCTTCCTCTCTTTCTAGTAGTGTTACGATTCTGCTGCTTCTGTGTTCACAGCCAATGCCAAATGCAGCTCTTTGCATCTTTTGTGGTGTGCAACATTTCTGTGGATGTATTCAGAAAGAAAAATTACCTACACTAATAACACTTCTCCAGCTACTGTGTCCTGAACAGGATAAAAAAAAAAACAAAACACAGGAGGCACTGCAGCTTCAAAAAAGGGCAACTTTTCCAGGTCACATGAAATTGGAAAAGCCTTCAGTAATAGAATCTTCATGAACTCAAGCAGAACCTGAAAATGAAGGTTCAATTCTGATGTGCTCTCTTCAGAGACTGAGGAATGGACAGGAAACCTAAAAAACCTCTAAAATAGAGATGTCCCTGTATAACCCCTTTTCCCTCTACATGACCATCCCTCTGCTGCCGGTCTTTACAAAAGCAGAAACAGATCTGGTGCCATTCTCCTCTTGATCCCCAAATTCTTCTTCCTCTTTCTTAAGCAACAGGAAGGGTGCCTCAAAAAGAGCAGGTTATTTTCCTGATGCTTTCTGGCATGGCCTTCAGTTACATGCTGAACTGCACTGTCTTTGCACACAGCTGTTAAAAACTGCAGAAGGAGAAAATGGGAAAGGGAGCCCACAATCTGTGTCACACGGGCTGATGAGGGGAAGACATGGGCTTTGTCAAAGCCTTCAAGAGCAAAAGATACAGCAGAGTAATCTCTCAAGAATATCTGCACTATCAGGTTAACAGAAGAAAGACGCAAAAGCTTACTCTGCCTTTAGAAATCAATAAAGAACAAAGCTGAAATATTTTTAGCCTTTTTAGAGACTAACTCCTCAATAGTGATTCCCTGGGCTTATCCATACTAAACATTTCACCCAATCAAGGCAGCAGAACATAAATACCATCTTTATGGGAAGGCCTAATGGGGTACAATGCAGAACAGCTCTATTTTGCAGGGACAAGCATCAGTTCATATACAGGGCTGCTCACTAACACAGAGTTGCATGCTATATAGCTAGGAAATCTATGTGTTCAGTTAAAGCCTGAGCTTATACAGCAATTAAAGAAGAGAAAGAGAGAAGAATGCTCCAGATGGCAGGAAGGTAGGAAGCTATGCTCACCAGCCATGGCCAGATTGCATGGAAGGTTGTCTTAATGTAGAATTGGAAACAAGATGAGGAAACAGAAGCAGTAACGGGCTCAGAGACAGTCAGGAACTGGAATTAACCTAAAGCCACTTCTTCCAGAGTTCACATATCCTGCCCCACATTTTGTATCCAGTTACAAAATGTGGGAAGAGAAAAGACAGAGAAAAGAAAAATTGCAACTGCTGCAGACAAATGTTGCTCTGGCCTCTGCTAAGGCACTAAAGTTAATGTATGCTCCTAGAGCTATCTATTAAGCTGCAGGAGCAGTAAAACCAAGGGAACATACTCCATGGTACTACTTCTAAAGTTGCAGCCACTTTTATACCCTGTGGCGCTTTTTCTGAAACACCTCTTTTCTTTTTTTTTCCAAATGTTCTATATATGCCATCATATATATTTATGTAGAGCGCAGGTGTTAATGCCTATACATGTGCTTTTCAGTTTCAAAATCCATGTCTTTAAAAAACCCAAGTTCAAAACTTTGCTGCAATATTAATTGCAATCTAGCTACATTTCTCCACTTTGGACCAGAAAAAATTAAAAATACTATATTAAATATTTGCATTTGAAATTTATAATGGTAGCTACATTAAAACAAAAATATAAAGAGTCAAAAGGTTTAAGAGGAGGAAGAAACTGTTTTGGGATCCAGGGACTAAATAAATAGTGTACAAACAGACATAAAGGGGTCCCACTAGTTTCACCAACCACACTAGATGAGAAATACAACAAATGAGAACACGAACTTTTATTAGAATTAGTTCTCTAATATGAGGTAAGAAGTAAAACATGACACAATGAATCTAATGTTCAAATATTAAATATTTCTTTGTTACTTGTAAAGGTGAGGTGATAAGTATTAATAATTATGGGGTGTAAGCATATAAATAAAGATTTAAGGTAAGATCTCATGTGCAACTGGAAAACCACACCCACAGTACAACGTAGGTATAGCTGCATAGGCTTGGGAATTCCACAGAGCCCCTCAGCAGACATTTAAAGTACCTTCAACGTGGAAATAACTTACATGCTTTTCCTTCCACTCTGAAAACAGGAACATTCAAAACTATTAGACTGCTTTCCAAGTTAGCTTATACAGATTAGCTTTCCTCTTACAAGCTATGAGATGAAAGCCCACAATGAAAGCCAACACACACAAAAAAAATTAGTAGCAAACGTCTGGTTGTTCATGTTCTGCAAATTGTGCAGTTATGCAAGTATAACCACTGTCATTTATCATTCTTCAAATCTGTATACTGGCCAAAAAAACAAGGAAGCCAAACCGCCTACCAACCAAGGAGACTTGCACAGACCTTGGACTAATTGGAACAATTTAAAATTCCTCTCTTTGAGGCAGAAGTAACACAGATTAAAATCCAAAATCCAACTGACACTGTCAAAGAGTACATAAAGGAAGGATGGCATTCAGGTCACACATATAAGCAAAACTCTTAGATACTTTGTTTCTGCATTAGAAAATTATATCCTCTGTAAAATACTGAATAAAAAAAAAAAAAAAGAATGTTACATCCTAGAGCTGAACACAAACTTTAAGTGACAGATTACAAAGTTTTTAAAACCATTTTTCAGACACGTCAGATAATCAATACAGAATAGAATTCTAAAATGTCATTTAACAACCTTTCCATTAAAAGATCTAAAAATTTTAATGTGTAGGAATTCAGGGATATGCCTGAAAGCTTCCTGTACAAAGAAGCCAGTGGTCTAGGAGCTGGCACACTGATGCTGAGAGCCTGCAAGTCAGAAAGCCTCAAGGTCACGAGGCAGAGACCATTTCTTTCCTGGTAATATCTTTGTTATTAACCTTTGATAATGCTACTAAACTGTACACAAATTTTATTCATTCATTTTGCAAGTAATGTAACAGATACTGTCAAGGTGTCTTCAGGCAAAACTGTAAATAAAATCCAGCTTCTTAATATCCCAGAGATGTAAGTACATTATTCATCCACTCTAGCAACCTGCTTGTTGATAGAGATACCAAAAATATATTAGGCTATGATTTGTGGTCATTATTTTATTTTGGTTTGGGTTTTTTTTTTAGGAATTGCAACCTAGGAATCCTCAAGTTTAATTGCTCTTATCCACCTTACACTCAATAATTACCCAAACCAAGGGCAAAGTGTATGTCACAGTGCCTCCTACGTGCTGATCTACACAGAAGTTGACTGCCATTTCTCTATTATCCTTTTAACTCATGGGGAAAATATCTGAAGATAATTGATTTAAATTCTGCTGCTATGATTTAATAAAAGCCCATAATGGTACGTTCATAACAATGAAAAGGCATAAAAGGCACAAAAGAAGGAAACATTCTGTCTATCCCTGTCTTGCTGCCACTTAGATGTAGTTCTTAAATGACCTTCTGAAATAAGTTACTCAAGTTTTTAAACTATTGACAGATTAATGAAAAGCTCACTTAATTTTGCCTCTAAGTTCTACCTCTATATGAAACAGGTGGAAAAAAATTTTAAAATGTTATTTTTAAAAGTGAAGTTTACAGCAGCCAACAAAATGTTTGGAAAAAATGACTAGTTTTTTTAGTGTC
>WAAG01082991.1:1823-14929 GCA_013390105.1 Tichodroma muraria
AGAGAATTGCAACCCTAAACAGCCAGAAAGCAGCTAGCAGAGAACCTGACCTCCTGAGACATCTTTTTGGTTTGATCTTTCACTAGGTAGATCATAATGGTAGGGTTTCCTTTCATTTGGTTGCCTATCTGAACAAAATTTTTTAACTATATTTTCAGTATATATAAGGTCATAATGTATTTTTATTTTATTTTATCTTATGGTAGGTTACCATAATATCCAAACACGTAGTTTGCATCAAGCTATTCTTCACCCAGAATGAAGTGAGTTTACAAAGGTAGGTTTCTAAATACCTCAAGATGTTCCCTGTTTCCCAGTATATTCTTTTTCTTCTAGCATGGAAGGAGTACAGACCTGTTTGAAAGCAGTTTCTTCCAAGACAGGGAATGAAGAAAAATAGCAAGAGAGAGTCATGTTTAACTTCCCAAAATCTGAAAGGAGGTGGAAGTAGACCAGATCCTTTTTCAGAGAAATAACTCTGATTCATGCAACTATTAATATTGCTTCAAAAAGGAAAGCTTATTATAATAAATATCTGTCAGGATTTCAATCATTACTTTATCTTTGAAAAGTCAGCATCCTCACATGCTTTTCATTTTTATTTGATCCACAGTGCAGAATCTGGCCCATATTATAAAGATCTGATTTTATTATTGACAGACAAACAAGCTGTCAGGAAATTCTCAGTCCTATCAGAAATGACATCTTGATTTGTTCATCGTTAAAGTTGAACAAGAAGTTCAGAGGTTTGGTAGATGAAAGAAAGCATGATCAGCACTTTATATTAAGGACTTGGCATGTAAGAAAGACATTAAAAATTAATTCTGAAATAGAATCATGAATTTGACCAGAGTATTCCTGGTACATTTTCCCAAAGAAACAGGGATATCAAATTTTGAAAATCAGGCAGAAGTATATGTTTATAACTGTTCTGTTTACTTAACTTTCAGGAGTTCTTACTAAAAGTACCCTATAGAGATGAATTTACTTCTTTACCTGCTTTATTGAAGAGTCACCTTTCATTTTTAAATTAAATTTGATTTTTCTGTCTATGTTACAGTAAATAGCCTTGACTGTTGTCATGTAAATCAATAAAAAAAATCATACAGGTTTTTTAAATGGGCTTCAAAACTGTCAGATACTATTTTGCAGCTTTACCCAATCTAATAATTTTACTGAAACACCCAGAGAGGAAAGCTCTGCATCTTTCATGCCACATCCATGTGGGTTTTAGAGACTTAAAGACCACGTAAGTGAGAAAGTGATAACTGGTTGATAAACATGCAGGATGACCGTTTTTCCAACCTGATGGCCCATCAAGTATATATTCATCTATTTTACATATCTTAACCCCTATAGGCATGAGGCAGAGTGTGAGCCAAAGGTCACTGATCTCAACTGGTGCATTTCATTCACTGAAATGGTTTTGGACATGAGTCAAAATGAGCACTGGTTCACTCTTTTGATGATGTTACAGTTTCAAATGAAGAAAGCCATATTAGACTACCAATTTTGAAAAGAGAGTCCTGTAGATTGTAACTAATTTACTATATGTGTCTAATTTACTTTTTTCAAACAGATATTTCTTTATTTTATAAAATTTTATACTCAAAGCTGATTTTAAACTCTAAATTTACATTTAATTATTTACATAATTAACAAGCATAGACCTATGTGAGATTACTACATATGCCATATCATACATACCCATGGGACCTGAAACAGAAATGTAAAGATAATGGGGTATGGATTTATTGATGCCAAAGGGAACCATGTCATTAACATAAGCAATATCACCACAGCTCCTACTTTCTAATGTCAAATTCAACCAGAAGTGTAACAAAAATATAAGAAAATGTCATTGGACAGCAATAGTAAGAAAGCAGACTTACTACTGCTTGGAGTAAGTTCCTGCAGAAAATAGTACTGTTTTAAATCCTACTGCAAGTCTACAACAATTTTTATTGATAACCGAATTTTCAATCATAACTTGATAATACTATTCTGTGACATCACAATATTAAACAGGATGTTCTAATAAACTAGACATTTTTATTATATAGTCCAGTTCTATTGTTCATATAACTTGTGGTATGTAAACATGCTGAGGACTTTTTCTGTATACTGCCTCAGAATTTAAACTACAGTCAAACAATGGAATCTGTTTTTTAGGTTCAATAATATGTGGTTTGGGCCCCTGGCAATTTGGTAGAATTGTACTAGATGACATATACCTTCTCCTTCAGTAAAAAAAATTATAGATAAATCTGAAATCAGATAAATCTGAAATCTTAGATAAATCTGAAACCAGAAACCTGTGAGTACTTTGGGCTTCCAAATGGCTGCTCCCTAAAAGAGCTGGACTTGCATATATTTAATAAACTATTTGCTTTAACACACTGCCAGCAATAACATCTTCCCTTGCACAGAAGCAGATTATTACAAGTACATTATCAAATGCTACAACTTTTTAACCTAACCAAAGATGTATTAAAAAAGAAACTGAAACTGCGATTTATTAAAATAGTATTGCTAAATTTTTATATAAATCTAAAGGAGGAGTCAGGTAGATATTTGGTAGAAGTAAATAGCACTGATAAATAGAAAGGGAACTCCCTATGAGTGGGAAACTGGATGGGTGTCAATATCTGTGTATGAGCTGGCAAGCTGTCTTGAAAAACAGAATGAATTCCAGTAGTTCCCCTGCTCGTTCTGTAAACAATTATACAATAACTAGCCATGTATATCTGAAAAAAAAGAAAAATAATATATTTTTCAAAGCTAAAGATCACATGGATAAGTTGATTGCCTTCTGACAGTAGATTACTAGCAGCCAACAAAATTAATTTCTGATATATGCTTAAAGCAGTTTCATCATGTTTATTCATCACACAAACTTTAAAAAAAATCAAAGCATGGAATATTTTGTACATGGGGGATGGGCCTTTTTCTGACCATTTATGAGCAAATGAATTCATTATGCAAATGCACAATCACATGTTTGGCACAAGGAATTTACTCATCTCCATTGCTTCTCACATTGTGCAACTTGTTTTTCAATGAAGACTTATGCTTATTTTTAATAATAAATAAATCAAAAGTTCTGTTTTGTGAATGTCTTGCAGCTGGCCCTTCATAAATCTAAAATGCCAATAACTATCAAGTATCGCAGATACGCCTTAGTGGGAACATTCCAACTGTTTTGGTCATACTGTAATTTTTCTTTCAGAAATATGGTTTTAATAGGGTTTTACTAGAGAAAATGTGCAGTGGAAATGTTTTTTTTAAACTCAGACTCGGTATTATAAAGCAAATGTGGGAAAATAGGTGGAATCTATGTTGCTAAACACTCCCCATAAAGTTCACAGTCTTGAGAATATTTCTAGTACCACAAAAATATCTTCACAAGTGAAATAATATTTCTTTGTTCCATGTTAATCAAAAACCTCCAAGGGAGCTATTTTTATAGAAGAAGGGGGTGGGGGGAAGATCTTTGGAAACCATCAGCCACTCCATAAATCAGACAATGCTATGGTATTACGGAGAAGAAGAGTCTCCCTAATTGCTAGCATATTAGAGAAAAGGAGATAGAGGTCTTCTAAAGGTTGCATGGGCCCAACTTTAAATTTTCCTGGATCTTGTCAAACTTCACGTGTGCCTACTTTCAAAATGTGATTTTTAGCTCTTCAGAACATTCTCCACTGACTGAAATATAAAGCTATCTTTTTGCTCTGGAATACTTTTTCTTGTCATAAAATCTTAAAACATAAAGCTGGAAGGGAAACTAAAAGGTCATTCATAAAGCTCTTTACCTCCACCAAGCAGGATTGAAGTGCATGCCAGTTGTTCCTACCAAATAGGTACTTCTCTAACTTGACTGTTCAGGCCCTTAGTAATGAAAGCCTTTTCCAGGAATCTAACCCAGTACTTATTAGCTTACCAGTAGTCATCCCATTTTGCTAAAATCTAACAGAAATCTTTCTGGCACAGTTAATTAATTTCTTCTTGTGTTACCCAGTTTTAGTGGAAACATTTTACTTATTTGAAGACTTAACGTGATTCCTTCTTGTCTCTAGATTCATCAATGTTTTCCCAGTTTCACGGGTTCTGATAATTTCAGCTGCTCAGCCATCTCCAAGAGTCAATCCCTGCAGAAAGAGCGGTGTCCCAAGGCTGACCCCACGAAGCAGCTCCAAGGCTGTCCCACCTCCGAGTGGAAGCTGTTGTGTGCCCTGCCACACCTGCAGCACTCCCCGCTGACAGAGCTCTGTGACACCAGGCTCACCTGTGGTCACCGCCGGCCAAGCTGACCTCTTGCAAAGGACAGTGGTTCTGTCCTGTGCCCGAGGGGCAGCACCGTGATCCCCCACCACCAGTGCTTATCTCAGAGCCCAACCCTGCCTGAAGCTGCTTGCGGACTCTCCCACGAGGATGCCGCTTACAACGATAATAAGAACGCTCTCTAACCTACTACCCAGATAGCTAATTGAAAGAGTTGATAGTGGACTGCACAAAACTGCTGAGTATAGTCTTTGTGTCTGAACTCATCCTCTAATGATTCATCTCGTGTCTAGACTGTACCGCCTTTGCTTATGAAAGTATCCATAGTCCAAATGTAACAATATTTGACACCTTTTCTCTACTGACAAGGGGTATTAGCCAGTCCTGAGTGGAAATTAATTAGATTTAATGTATTTTTGACAGGTCTATATTTAATATAACTTACCTCCTTTTGTTACTCTCCTTTTTCAAAGTACCTACAAATACTTAGCTTAATTTTTAGTTCCAGTATTTTTCCGTGCATTGAAGGAAAGCTGACTCATCCATAATAACAACTCTTTTTCAGTCCATTTAAAGGGAGACACTAGCTTTATCATTTTCATAGAATATGCTGAGTTGGAAGGGATGCATCAGGGTCATTGAGTCCAACTGCACAGGACCATCCCCAGGAGTCACACCATGTGCCTGAGAGCATTGTCCAAATATTTCTTGAACTCAGACAGGCTTGGCAGTGCAACCACTTCCCTGGGGAGCCTGTTCCAGTGCCCAACCATCCTCTGCATGAAAAACTTCTCCTGATATCCAAACTAAACCTCCCCTGACTCAGCGTCACACCATTTCCTAGACTCCTCTCACTGGTTACAAGAGAGGAGAGATCCTGCTGGAGGATATATCCAATGGCGCTGATATTAAAAAAAAAATCCACAGTTTTTCTGCTAGACAAATTGCGAGTATTAGCAAATCCTCTGCTTCAATTTCTTACAGTATGTTAATTAACTCTTTCTGTTCTGGTAAATCATGTCAAAAAGAAAATATTTAATGTTTCACTTAAATCAGAATTAGATACATGGGAATAATTCTATATATTCTACAGAGCTACACATTAATATATTATTTTTAAAGAGAGTTTAAAAGGTAAAATAATGATAATAGTTATGTTTTAGGAGTTCCTGGGTAAAATGAAATTAAGAAAAGAAAGAATATTGCAAAAGAGAAATAAATTTGTAAGATAAAAGAAGAAAACAGGAAAAAAAATCAGCATACCCGCATACCCCTCCCAACAAACCCAAAGCAAACGACAACAAAAAAAACAGACCAAAGACAAAGACAGATGAGAGTAAGTAGAACAAACAAGCTGTTATTGAATCTGGATTTAAAGTGGCTCTGCAACTTAATTATATTCAAGATTTATTCTTTAGGGTAAAACTACTAAGAAAAATGTTCCAAAATGTATTAAAAATAATTTGAACAACTTCAAAAGTATTTCATTTCTGTTTTGCTGCTTTGGCTAGTACATTATTTATCATTTGGATCACAATAAGACAAATTCCCCAAATTAGCACAACTTCACCAAAACAGAGAAGAAAAACAAAGAAATATTTAAAGATACCAAGGTCACTCTTCCTTATGTTCCTTGGCCACACACTGCTTCTGAATCCCTTACACCAGCAGAGCTGACAGAAATACTCTGCTTAGCTTCTCATTAAGCAAAGGACAACTATTGGTTTACAAAACTTTTTTTCTACTGGAGAACCAAGCCCTGTGTTTGTTGTTACTTTTTTCTTTGCTGCAGCAATATTTTAAATAAAGGGAACTCTTATCTGAAAGGAAACAAGCAGTCCAATCTACACTTGAAATATTATAGGAAATAGAAACTTGACATACATGTGTAAATATAATTATGCATAGAAAACCTCAACTCCTTTCTATATTTCAGGCATCACATACTGTGACATCATCTTCTACTCTTTTTGTGGAAAGCTTCCTATAGATCCACAAAATCTTACTAATACATTTACCTTATAACCTCCAATGTTTTTAAGGGTTGGGTGGGTGTGGGGCTTTTTTCACATCCCGCCTGTTTTGTGGAAATTTCCATTAGTCCTAAAATAGTGTTTTGTTTTCTACAGTCCAACAGACATTGCACTTGGCAGGTCTTTAATGACCTTGCTGTTGATACTTCGAAGATCATCGGACGACATCTGCAGAATGTCTCTGTACCCAGAGGCAATGGGATACAGCACCCTCTCTGTGGGGTGCTCTGACAGTACTGTACCATCCTCACTGCTTGACAGAGCAGCACCAAGCAGAGCAGAGTCTTATGCCAGATTGTTTTTCTCTTAGTTTTACTTACTCTATAAACAAACAAGACAGAATCCAGCTCTTTAAAAGACCAGTTAAGAAAACATAAAACAGTAATTGGAAAATAGAGATTATGAAGTTAAACTGAAGTTCTCCTAGATCACATTTGCCAATCTGATAAACCGACATGGTTTCTCCCCTGCCACCAACGAATGTGAAAATAATGTCTGCAGAGAACAATTTGTCTTTCTGTGATGAGAAAACTGATCAGCAAGTGCCCAGTAAAATTAAGAACACAAGTGAGATTTTTCATGAAAGAAGTAAATAAAGCAAAAGAGAGGATATGAAGTTGCTGACACTGAATTTTTTCATCCAGCACTCCTTTTGGTTGAGCCAAAAAGCTATTTGTGGAAAAATAATAAATGCATAAAGCCAAGTAATAAGTGTCATGTCACGATGCCGTTACATTGGCTTTTTGTGTGAAGCAAAATCCTTTGCAAATGTTAGCTATAGTTCTGGAATCCTCTACTAAAATTTTATTTTTAAACAAACTCTAGGGAGGGAAGAATACTGTGACACAGAAGTAAAACAATAAAAGGTCACATGGCAAGCCAGTGAAGCGGTAGGTCACCCAGTCAGCTCCCCTGGTACTGAATTACACAAAGGCTTCCTCAAGATATCTCAGAGTGACATCAACAGGAGTATCACAAAGGAGAAGAACTAAAAGGAACCTCTCAGTCCTCATTTCTACCAAGCTTCTTCACTTTGGCATTCTGCAGAGGACTTTGGCAATGCTCATTTCATCAATTCTTACATATTCACATTCTGCCTTCTCTATTTTCCATCTGTACCACCTTCAGTGTTCAGATTCAATACTGAGGACTCACAAAGGAGCTGGGGGAGAAATCTTCAGAGGTATTGCGAACAGCTTTTCAGATAGATGTTAACACAGTACTTGGGAGACTACTTGCAAAACTGAATGCTGTGGCGATTAAAAAAAGATAGAAACGTTGAAATTAATTTAATGTACATTGAAAGAAAAAACATTCGCATTTACCAACAGAACTTCACTTAGCAACTTTCTCACATTGTCCTACTCACTAAGGCAGATTTGTGATTGGTTGTTCTGCGAATAGCTTGCTGCTAAAATAGGGGAGTTAGGACACTGGTCATCATGGCAGCAGTTTCCACGGCAGCAGTCACCATGCCACCTGAACACAGAGCCAGCGCCGCCTGGGAAGAGCACGCTGTGTGCTGCACAGCACTGGATTGCTCAGAGCTTGACACCTCATTCTTCCATCCTTGCACAGAGCAAGATGCTTTAAGTGAATTAGGAGCTGTGCACCAGCTGGCCAGACTAAATCCCAGTATTTACGGGGCACAGAACACTGCCCCGGGATAGACGCCCAGTTTTGTGAGCACCTGATTCAGCACAGGAGATCTATACACTGGACAGAGGACCTGCCATGGGGCTATATGGGTTTGGGGGTGCTTGCAGTGGCCAATCAACACAGTCTAACTCATACACTCCCAAATACAAACCAAATGCAGTGCAAGGAGAGGATTACCAGAAAATTCCCTTTGAGAGGATATGTTTGATCCAAACAAAAAATATAATACAGCCACTCATTAGATCCAAAGAAGTTGGAGATTAAATTGCATTAAAGTCATATCAACTGGCATATTAGAAACATTGTAAATAAATCCCAGAATTCTATGATGGCAACATTTTGCAATCAATTTAAGGTAACGAAAACTGTGGTGACTTTACACAGTATGCATAGTGAGGCAAACAAAATGCTTTGAGTGCTGTCAGATGCACTTTATACTCTCTCCAATTTCAGATTCTCCTGAGCTTGGTCCATAAGGGAGACAAATCACTTTGCTGCTGCAAACTTTTGATGAAACTTTGTTCCTGTACTCCAAATTAACTAACAAGATACACAGCCTGTGATTACAAATCTTACTGGAATGTCACACCACAGTTCCTCAAAGTCCATTACCCCCACAGTCACAAAGAGTCAGATAAAAATAGAACAACTTTTCTGTGCTCCTTTAAATATAATTGCTTGGGTATTTTAAGGATCAGTGTAAACTTGAGTGTGTCTGGAAACTCAGTTCTGGAGGGGGGATGTCACGATAGAGATAGAAACAAATTTCTGGTGCACACATACACTGGTATATACGATCTGTGTCAGTGCCTTCACCAGAACCATTTGACTGCAGACAGACACTGCACAGCATTAAAAATTTTGCTAGTGATGGAAAATCACTAGGAGCTAATCATCTTGTCGAGTAGGTGGAAACTCCTACATCTGAACTACATTAAGTAGGATGGGATGGACCTCCGCAATCTGCTCAAGTCTAGTCCTTGGGAACTCTCTTCCATCCCTTTTTATCGGAGCTGAAAATTGATGGGGCAATTTCCCTAAGGACATAACCAGAAACAGTTCTCTACTTCAATCAAGATTTTAACAAATGAATGCATGTTACATTTTTTAAAAGAAAAACAAAAACAAAAACCACAAACCAACAACCAATCATCACATTTAGATTAGAAAACATTTAAATGAATGTTTATAGTTTATTAACTGTTATAAGAACATAGCTTGCTATTTATTGTCATATTTGTACAAACACAGATATTTGGCAGTCATGAGGAGCAATCATTTCCCTTTTCTTCCCATTTCTGGTCCTGACACACTGAGGTGCTGAATGCTCATGCATCTTGTGGAAAGCTTGAACTAACTTGCATAATTAGATTCCTTCCGGATGAGACTGAATGGCAATTGCCAATTAATCTTCCTATCTTACTTTCCTTAGCCACCAGGAAGCTGCAGGGCTGCTCCACAGAGCCTATTTCACCCCAGCAGCCACACACCAGATTCCTCCTACCATGACTTACAGTGCAACCTTGGGCTGTGCTGGTGCCTCCTCTCCTGCCTGCTACACCCTGCTGGTCTGACAGCACAAGGACTAGGAGCCCTTCTCAACAGCCTGACACCTCTGTTCTTCTTCCTCTCTCTACAGAAGGAGGGAAAAGGTTGCATTGTCCCACTAGGTGCCCCTCAATAGATGTTGAGGTAGGGTTTCAAATCCCTCCCACTGCAGGCTATCGGAGAAGGTGTTTAAATAGACATTAAAAAAACAAGCAAATAGTCTCACTAATGCACCACAGAAAGCCTGCTGGTTACTTTTGTTTCTATAAAGCTTACTTTTAAATTAAGTGAAGGGAGGGCACTCCGGGATTTATTATTCCCTGACCCAGAAGCACCAATGTGGGGAAAACAGCTTTCTTGCCAGAATAGAAGAAAAAACCTGTAGGACAAAGAAGACAGTGGAAAAATACACTACAAAGAAATATATGTAATGTTTGCTATAATCCGTAGGAAACCAAAACTGACAGTATCGAGTCAGATAGTGACTCTTCTTTGTGAAGTAGCACCCTTTAGCATCAAGGGGCAGGAATGCTTGCTTTGAGTTGGGATTTAGAAGGGGAGGCACAGTCTGTTATGTGAGAGGAAAAGAATCATCCTGGCTTTTTTAAAGGCCATCCTTACTAAGCTTTTTATCAACAGACTACATTCTAAAAATAATGCAGCACGTAGGCTTGCTATTAGAGAAAGGTAGAAAATAACCCTGACATTAGCATATCCTGCTCAGAAAGTCGTTCCTAGATCCGCTAAATTTATTGTGTCATTTAACATACTGAGGCCTTTTAATTAATCAGCAAAACACTGAGAATGTGATAGTAATTATCAACAACCTTCATGACTTCAGTTCTGCTCTGGTTTAATTTTTTTTTTTTTCTATTCCACATACATCTTTAAATAAAATCAAATCCAAAAGACATGGAAAGATATGGCAAAGAGTGACTTCACATCTCAGGCACAGATATTTTCTTAGATAAAACAAATTTACTGATCACCTGACATTTTTAGTTTAAAAGCTACACAACTTCAGACTCCATCTGTTTCTTTTGCAGTTTGCAATACATGCTTTTACAAATCCAGAGTAGGCAGACAACTACACAGGTATGCTTGTGAGAATGGGAGATAAACCCAGAAAAATCAGCTACCAAAAATGTGGACTACAAGCAATTCCAAAGCAGCTAGTCACAAACCCTTCAAACACTGCCTTTGCTGAAGTTTTACTTTTCAGTGTACTTTGCTTTAAAATACATACATACATACATATACAGAGAGAGAGAGAAATAGAAACCATCCTGGCAACATGCAGTGAAATGATCCTTAGATTTCAGAAGGAGAGGCTGACCATTCAATTAAATCAACAGAGAAATGCAGGGATATTGTACCAGTTCTACTTGAAAAACATAATTAATGACAGATTAGATTCTCAAACTGGACATCTAGGTTGACTCTAAAGGGGGAAGCACTTATAGGATGCAGCATTAAAATAATTTTCTGATTATACTTTTGTTAGGGTTTTGGGGGTTTTTTGTATCTTTTGAAGATCAAACCCACAGTTGCTTGTTCAAGTCTTTTTCTTTTCTTTTTTCTTTTTGCAAGTTGGGCATACTTTTAAACGATACAGCTTTATAGGTGAAAAACAGACCTGCAATATGCTTTAGGCTGATATCTAGTTTGTTGTACATTATAAAGTTCTAGTTGTAACAAAGGTGGCTTTAAAGGATTGCTTGCCCTGAATGTGAGAAATTCTGACAAAAGTTATAAGAAATTTTTGTTGTAATACCCAATTCCAGCTGTGAAGGATCCACAAAATACACTGTACAGAATTGACATAGATGAAATCTGTCTGAAAAAGCATTTGCTACCTCAGCCAATGAGCCCTTCATGTTCCATGAGCTTCAAATGTTCTAAAAACAGCATTTTCTTTCACTACTTGATCTCCAGCAATTTATCCAAGGAACAGACTGTAGCAGAGGATCTCAGTCTTGAGAAGAGTTTATTTTTTATTCACCTCTCTGACTTTTTTTTAGAAGTCAGTTTGTTAAAGATTTTTTTTTAATACACAGTCACAGAGAAAAAAACATTTGAATGCAAAAATAATCCCAATGCTGAATGGCAAATTGCCCATAAATGCAAGTGAAAAATAGACAAGGTCCTGGAAGTAGTTTCCATGGAATCAGTGAAAACTACTGATGTAGAAAATAAAATTCTGTTCCAAAAAGTAAAGTCATTTTACCCAAGGGCATTGAAGACTTCACTCATACCAAAGAGCATGAGGTGGTGATCACACCATTCTAGGCAGTCCTGAGTAAGGACACAGCATCAAGTGGTAAGGCTGGGGGAGATAGAAATGTTTCAGGTTGTATTGGCTTTTAATGCCTGTGAATCACCAAGGAGCTGATTTGTTATCAGCAATAACAGCCTCTGTCCCCAAGAGAGGGGGATGATACAGGAAGCATATGCTCCAGGCTATTTATGAGGATGTTGCCAGAAACGGGTGTAACGTTTTGAACATGGTGACCTGCACTTTGAGGTTGCAATTGCATGTGAAGTCATAAACTAGGCAGAAAGGACATATAAGAAGGACATGGAAAGGAAATACAATGAAAACTATTAATATGTGATGGTTTCCAACCCATTATTTTCTCAGGAAAATAATAAAACAGCATAGTGCAGAGCTCTTGGACTCCACCTTTTAGTTCCTTTAGTCAGGAACAACTGTATTCAGCTCAAGTTTCTGTTTCATCTGTGGTAATGACAAACATCTCCTCTAGCAGCAGAGTTATTTGCTCCTAGAGATAGCTGTGTGTTTCTGGCAATGATTGGGTAATGACTGGGATACAAGAACTGCACTGGTGGGTTCTGTGTCAAAAAGGGCAGCCAATGCTTGCTTTCAGATACCTACAAGGCTGTATATCCATTTCTAGGACCACTCAGAACAAACTTTAAGGGAATTTGTGCCAATTTCTTCCTAAGTAAGGGAATAAGCTTCAATAACTTAGGAGAGCAAGGAGATGCAAGGTGGCTGAAATGCAACACCATTTAAGATTCAGCTCACATTCTCCTCAGTTATATCAGACATACAAAAATATTTTAGTACAATATTCACAGATAGTTCCTTTGTCTTTACTCTGATACACCCTAGATCTACTTCTTCCCTGGCCCCAGGGGTCACTAGAGCTGTGGGTATTCAATGCCTATGACTACAGTTTCTCTGGGTTTGTTTTCTGCATTACCCTTCTATCTATATCCAAGTAATAGAACTGACTATTGTATCAGATGGAGTTTGTAATGACAGATGGGCTTCAACATCCAATTGCTAACATTTAGGTCCTTGCAGAAAACATTATGTTTTACTTGTCTCACAGATCAGCAGTAAGNTAGGTTTTCAGACATAAAACCACAAATAGCATTGATGTGATGTTTATCAAGGGGGAGTTCTTTGTTAAGACCTTCATTCCTGTTACTTACTAGGGAAGAAACAGATGGAATTCAAGTTTTGCTCAACTGTTAAGAATGATGAATATCTTTGTGTCAGTGCTGAAGGAGTACAAAGGGGTGACAATACAGTCTGAAGACTAAAATATAAAATAT
>WAAG01082993.1:2946-13181 GCA_013390105.1 Tichodroma muraria
GATGGTGTAGATGGGCCTGGTCTTCCTCTGGGAGTCCAGTGAAGAAAAGGCTGCCTGGTGTTCCAAATCTCAGATTTTTATCCAGGTAGGAAATGCTTGGCTCCTCCCCCTAGATGGAGCATCTCCCAATGGGATGATGTAGTTTTATCAGTGAGACTCAAGGGCCCACTAGCAGAAGATATATCTCTGGAAAAGAATGGGTTGTGGAAGAGATAAAGAAAACTGCCCCACCTGTTTTTTTTAACAACTGTCCCATTCACAGAGGATTACCCACCCCCCACTCCAGTTTTCAACAGATGGTGACAGAATACACACTGCTGCTTACATCTTGCACTGAAACCCAAGACAAACATGTAGGAAATGTATTTAATCTCACAAGATGGGGTGTAAGAGATAATACATTCACGTATTTAGACTGATGCAAGGTGAATAATTCTTAGCTAACAATGACGTATGTAGTGGTTGTCACTCCATGTTCAAAGGCACTGGTCATATTATCGAGGGTTCCTTGTTTTTTATACAGGGCTTTTGCAAAATCATTTGCGACAGCTGAACATGAGCTTCTTGTTCTTCTGTTCCTTTATTCATACAACATACCATCTACTGGGCTTTTAATGCTTGTATAGCACTTTGATATCAGAGTTTCAAGTGAAATTTGCTGCATCTTTACAAGATACTGATTTGTTTGCATGGACTGTCCATGGAGCACCTGAGTACAACCAAAGAGATGTATCACAAGGGGAAGCAGAATCTGGTCTGAGGGCACTGGCTGCTATCTTAATAGCCCCAGTGATCTGTGGAGAGCATCAATTAGTCTCATACTCAGTTCACAATAACTGTTTTTGGTGGCATATTGTTATTAAGGTTTTCTGGGATTCAGTTGTTCTTGTGGTTCTAAAAATCAGACAAGAGAGTATTTAGTAGTAGCAGGTGTTAGCAAACTATCATTACTAAGCTCCCTCAGAAACAAATTATGATCTATTTTATAGATCCTACCACGCTCATGAATCTAAGCTTCATTCCTGATGCAATTGATCAAACTAAGCCTTGTAAAGGCAGTAACAAGGCAGAGGGAGGGGATGGTTTTTAGAAGATTCTTTAAGCAAGAGAGAAAATGAGGAGAAAGGAACAGGATGACACTATGCTGGTTAGTAAACCTAGCTGATCGATAATCTTATTTATTAGAAGAGGCTAAAATGTCCCACTCTGGGAGCCTTTTGTACAAACACCATTGCAAGCGGGCAAGTATGAAAATGGGAACTTGTGGGGATGCATAAGGGAGAGAAACAGTCAGTGTTTGGGATTTCAGGCCATTCATTATTTACAAAATGCTTGTGGCTGGCAGCGTTAATTGCTTCACTTCTAAAGAAAGTGGAGGGCTTGTTCTGCTTTTCAGTTGAGAAGAAGCTCTTTACTACGCAGCATTATTTCTGTGTTTGCAAAGAAGCAAACTTGTCGGTTGTTCTTTTTCTATTTAAAAGCTGAAACAATTACAAACTGATGAAGCTATAGTTGAGGTGAATCATGGCTGCTGGGGAGCTGCAGGAAAAAAGCATTCAAAGCCCCTGCCACAGCCACACTTGCTGTGGGAAGGAGATGAGGCTCCCGCTGATCCCATGGGAATTCACACCACGGGGCAAGGAGCTGGCTGCGATCAGACCAGTGGCCTCTGCCAGAGCAGGACAAAGAGAGAAGGAGAAAGAATGTGTTGCAGTTGTTTGACAGCCGCTGGTAAAATATGCCTCTTACCTATAAAGTCTCTAAATCCCCTTTCAGCATCTCACAAAGAACAATAATTGTTTATTGATCTAAACGTTAACAATGTATCGCTTGTTCTTCAATAAGGTCTAGAAATGTAACTCAAGGGCAATAACTGCTTTGGATAAACAACAGACTTGATGGATGTGTGGCTTTTTTATTTTTTTTCTAAACTATGAGTACACTGTTGAAGCATTTTGTTGTTATCTTGATGTAATCCTTGTACACATCTGTACCTGTATGGGCTTCAGTCTGTCTTTCAAAGAGACATTTTTCTTAGTAGTGTTTAATACTTCCCTATAAATGGCTGTTTTAAAGTACATAAAAATGCAGAATTCTGTTTCAAATAGTTCTTTTTACCTTCCTGCAGCATCTGTGCTTTGTCAGATGTTATATAGAAAAATAAAAAGCAAAGTGATATGAGATAAAACACTTGGCAACATAACCATCAGTGGAGGAATTTTCCATACACTACCAGCGTTGTGTGTGCACTAGATGGGCACGCAGGAACAGAATGTGTTTCTCAAATAACAACCAGTCAAACTTCTAGAGGAATGTGATAATATAGAAGGTTGTGCTTGAGTATATTTAATGGATTTTAAAATGGGTCTATTCTGCTTAATTTCAAGATTGAGTGGTCAGTTTAAAATGAAAGTGATTTGATGGCTTCCTAGCAGAACACCAGGCAGGGGCTCGTCCTGGCCTTTGCTAGTGACACTGACAGCAGGAGGCTTTAACCAAGTTATCATATAAAACTCTGTCTCATGCAGAATGAGCACAACAGAATTTCCAGATGTAGGGCTTTCTCTATCCTGGTAGATATGGGCAGCTGATAAACCTTAGGGTATCTCAGCAACAATTAGTTACTTAACTTCAAATCTTGAAAATGAAGTTGAAAGCTAAGTAGCCACATAAAGCTAAACACTTCTGGGACAGGTCTCAGGTCCAAGCTAGGCAGAACTGACAGAAAATCATTGATAGTTGAAGACGTTAAAAGGTCAGAAATAAATTGTAGTCCATCCCTGTTTGACCAGTTTATCAGTTGGTATTTTGGTCTCCTTTTAAGAATGAAACGACATTTTCCCTTCTCTGAAGATGTTTGTGTTGGCATTAAGGATTTACCTACCATCTAAATATGTCATCTTATTTAGGTGTGTTTCATACTCAAGAAGGGTCATGTTGTTAGAGGAAACTTTGATTCAGGAAAACTTCTTGTGGAAATATCAGTGATAATATAAGAAATGAGTAGCAGAGGACTGGGAAGATGTGGTTGCCTGACTTAGTTACACTACAATACATTCTGGAAATTCCTCTTTGCAACCTGGTAAGTGAAATTCTGGCCACAAATAAGCCCAAAGTGAAGCTTTTCTTGATTTCTTTAGAATTTCAGATCTTTAGCCTATATGACTTCTTTGCAACTCAGCAGATAAAGTAGATTTATTATGGCAAAGATTGCAAATTAAAATATAACTATTTTTTATGGCTGTACTTTTTAAATTATTCATATGTACACCTTCTAGATTTTGATCTTTCTGGAGAATTCCAATCACTAAAATATTTCCTCTGCCCTTATCTACCATACTTTAAATTTCTCAGAGGCCAATTCTGGAAATGCAAGATCTTCCTAGAAATTTTAGACCATTCCTATTATTTTGGAAATATTAATTCCCTTTGCTGACATAGTCCATGAGGTTCTTAGAGCTGCAGTAGTTTTTGTTAAATCATTGGGACCTTGGAATGTGTGCCTAGATATAACAATATTTGTTTTCATATCCACAACATGGTTTGTGATCCATTGTTCCTCTTAGCTCCCATTTCCAGATCCCAACAGGAATTAGTCCCTAGGCTTGTTCTGCTTGCTCAGTCATGCTGGTAGCTCAATGTGATGCCCTTCAAGGGCCTCAAAAGTCTTAAAAGAAAAAATCCTTGTCTTTGCTTGTGCCAACATACTCACAATAGAGTAGCCAAAACTCAGAATTAAGCGGAGATCAAAGCTTTCTCTGCTGCTTGAACTGAAGATAAGTTGTTGCTGTCCATTATTTGAAAGGTTCTTACCAGAAAAGCTCAGTCTCCCTTCTCAGGTAAAACTTTTCTTCCAGATGCTTCAGTTGCATTAGGTGTCTAGGTGGATTTATATGGAGACAGCTGCTGGATATAAACTAAAGATGGATTTTTTTCATCATTATTTCTTCTGTTCCAGCTATTTGCTACATTTCACTGTCTATTGTGCTTTTTTTTTTTTTTATTTTACTGAAGCTGAAAACTGCTTTTGGCTTCATACCTTGTCTTGATTGAGATGGTGTTTTGTTCTTCGCAACCGTAGCACTTTGAAAAGAGTTCTGTCAAGAAACTTTTTTCTGCGTGATTTCATTAAATTTCAAGATTATGTTGCCCTGGAAATTCAGACTGAAAGTGATTTAGAAGAAAGTAAAGAAAAGAAAACACAAGGAATGGCTTCATTGAATGTAATGGAAGTGTTACTGGAAATCCTGTGAGTGTGTTTCGCAGGATACCACCCTTCTAGATTAACAGTTTCCTAATCTGTGCCAGCCAGAATGAATTATTATGTTTTAGTGGCAAAAGAATTATTAGGAAAACTAAGCTGAAGATAAAAAGAACAGCAAAATAGAGAAGAAAATTCAATTGTCTGATTATTTTGTTCTGATTGATTTTAATTATACTATTCCTGTTTCTTTATATACCTTAAGACTGCTTTTTGAATATATGGCTCGTTCCCTAGTGAATTATATTTTATACCTGATGAATTTGGGGTTGCTCTCGTTGATAGGTAATAGTTCACATTAGGATATGTGCCATCATTTCTCCAGATGCTCTGAGCCACCAACAGCTTAAGTATTAAATGCAGAGCATTACAGAGTTCAGAGGGAAATGCAGGGAGGGAGTTTAGAGGGAAATACTGTTTGGAGCTCTCTATTCTCTTTGGTTTTGTGCCTCCTGAAGTACATGCTGCAGTCTCTTTTAAATCATCTCCAGGAAATGTATTGAGACACATTGGCCATGTCATTGTGTGTTGTGTGGAACTGGGAGTGATTTAGAGGGCCAATTCTACGTTTTAGGTGGAAGCTTGTAATTTAAACTCCCCTACAGGTAGTTGAGGTAACAGGCGCTTTAACTACGTTAAAGTTGCTACTTGCTTTTCCTTTGTGTGCATCAGAACTTCAGCATGATTCCTGCGGAATATTTTTGATCAATATTTTTATTTTTAAGTCAACTGGTGCTAAAAGTGGGAACTCTTAAACATCTAGCTGCAATTCTATCCCATCTCTTTTACTGCCTTCTAATCACAAAGGAAATTAGTGAACTTGTCTCCAAGGGCACAAATACTACATTTGTTGTGGTGCTTTGTGTCCTTACAGCTTGTCAATGGGATTGGCTGCCATAGTGGAATTCTTTGCTAGCTTTGATCCATTAAAAAATTCAGTGCTTGCTGGAACCCAGCGTAGGCCAAAATCTTTGAGTATTTAGGACTGAAACTTTCTGAAGGGTAAATGTTTTGTAGATATTCAGAAGAGAATCTGCAAATGCTTTGTTGATATTATTTTTAGGTTTGCTTTGGATTTTTATTTTTGCTACTCTTATTTTTAAATCCCTGTATGTTTCTGTGTAGATAAGTTTCATGTTGACCTGGCAATGCTTGGCATTTCTATATTTGCTGTCTGGATAACTGTCTTATAAACCAGTTGTTGATGATTCTGCTTTTGTACCTGAAGTCAGTATGGGATTCTTTATTTCCTGTAATAGACCTTACTCTATAGAGCTGGGTGTCAACTGACAATCATTCTGATTTATCCCAGAATACACTTAAATGCCCAAAGGTGTGAAGTGACTAGAGCTTGGGCAAAAATACCTCTTTAATGACTGCAGGTATCTTTTATCTACTTACTTCTGATATGAAGACAGGAAGAAGGACTCTTTTTAAGTTTACATGATTATTTTAAGGGATGATGTCTAGGAAAAAAAAATGTTTTTCTTTGTTATACTCCAGAAAAGTGTTTCATTCTGTTTTCTGTGTTGCCATTGTCCCTGTTCTCACTTCTGAGACTCTGTAGCAAAGGAATCATCATATCTAAGAGGATTAATTTCAGGGAATATCTTTGAGCAATATCTAATGCTGGAGATTATCCAAATTCTAACACATTGCTACTGTACATGTGTGAACTGAGATTCTTGAAGCTTTCAACTTAGTGGAATAGGAGGATATTCTTTCAGAGAACAATTTGAATACTCTCATACCAGGATGAAACCTTTGTCAAAATTAATTTATTTCTTGGAAGAAGCAGGAATATGTTAAGTGACATAGGAAAGAGAAATAAAATTTAAAGAAAAAAGTTGAGCCTAGAGGCTAAAATATCTTATAACTACAGTCAGCTGAAGAGAGAGTCCTGTCACAGGAAATGACTCTTAGATTCTACTTCTAGCTGCTGTTGTCAGTTCTGCTTACAATACATGCAATACATGAATGAACACTTAGTTGGTGAAGAGAACATTTTATAAGTACCCATTTTTTAAAATATGAGCATACTTCAAGGGTGAAGTTTGCCAAGTAAAAGGAATATTGCAGGCCTGTGTCCTGCAATTCCTTTGGCACATGCATCGTTTTATGGCAGAAGGTTGCAAGCTGAACGAAAAATATTCTGTTTCTGGTTTTGAGTAACATTAACACGTTCTTTGCTGTCATTTTGCAAAGCTGTTCCAAAATTCCTCTTTTTCCTCCTGCACTGCTGTGATACTGTTTCTTACATTCAGCTCATCATTTGTGCACAGGTCTTTGTGCTAAAAATTAATTTAATAGTTTATTGCACGTGAAGGAAATGGGAGGAAAATTTCAAGCAAAAGGAAATTCAAAGTGCCACACCTGGACAAGAATAAACTGAAACACAAATAAGGGTAGAGGGCTGGCTGGATGAAAATCAGATGGTCAGAAGAGGGCCTGGGGTGACTGTTGAGCACCAAGGTGACCGTGTCCTGACAGTGCTCTCTTGCAGCAAAGGCTAGCAGCTTCCTGGGCTGCGTGAGGCAGAGCATTGCCAGCAGGTCAACAGAGGTGATGCTTTCCCTGTGGGGAACAAAAACCACAAGCCATGGGGTAGATGCAGACATCCAGGTCTTTAGCAAAATGCCAACAGATGGCTTTGCAGCACTGCTCACTGTAGCTGGATGGATCAGGTTGCTCATACTCTTCACCTGCACAGGTCTGTGTTTGGCTGGAGTCTGTTTTCAAGCAGATGGCATGGCCAAGTTCTCATCATCAAGCATGGCAAACTCACTCCAGGATAATTTTGCCAAAGACAGAAGAGTGGAGTCCCACCATCTTTTATGAACAGAAGTCTTTTATTTCTTCTTTTCCACTCTGTTGATGTGGCAACCTGCTAGTCTCTACCACAGAGAGTAGAGGTATTTTGTTTTGTGTCTCAATTATGACACCTAGCAGCCCTTATTACAGCAGAAGGGTTTTTTCAGCTGAACTTTTT
The DNA here is from genome assembly GCA_013390105.1 of Tichodroma muraria. Taxonomy (NCBI): domain Eukaryota; kingdom Metazoa; phylum Chordata; class Aves; order Passeriformes; family Sittidae; genus Tichodroma; species Tichodroma muraria. The sequence goes on from WAAG01082993.1 coordinate 10,197, forward strand.
CTTAGCTGTGTGTGGTAATAAACGTCAGCACTAAATACATTGATCTTAAAGTATTCAAATATTAAGCTGAGATTCCAGAAATAAGATGCTTCTCACATGTCTGAGATTTAAGAAGCTGAAATGCAATTCATCAGGCTGTGATGGTCTAGTGATGTAAACCACTAGAAAATGAACAAAAAGCCAAAAGCAGAAAAGCCAAAACTTGTGGGACTGGGGCTGTCTGCATACATTTGGACATGCACCCTGGGGCTGTGAAGTCACAGAGTTTAAATACATCCTTTCTAAGTCACTTTGTGCCTGTGACCAGAGAGCAAGGAGTGCATAGAATGTGTGACTATGTCCAAAGGCAGAAGCAGGAAAAACTTGCTTAACTCTATCCATATACAGAGAGAGAATTTTGGTTTTTTTTTAATTTGTATTTTATTCTAATGAATTATGTAGAGTGGGAGAGTTGTTTGGGGTTTTTTTTCAGTTTTCATAAGAACTACTTATAATGTCCTTGCTAATGGTTCTGTTGATGAAAACATAAGGAAAGGGGAAAGGTGAAACTATGCTGTCAGTTGTACAGCATTACTATTATTTAATTCTACAGCTCTGCTGTGAGGTAGCTGTGGATGATCTGGCTCACAGATTAAAACATGTTTTTTACCTTGTTGTGTCATCTTTTCATAAGAATTCACTCCCCAAATACTTTACTTGTGCATATAATGTACTTGGAGAGATACTTGCAATGGCAAAAAATGTGTTAGGAGCATGATGGATAAATAAAGATTTCACCTGAGATATAATGTTAAAATGGACAAGAAAGCAATGGATTATTGAAGAACAGAGGAAGGAAAAGAGCTGGCCTTATTCCTACTTTATTTAAGAAGTAGAAGAAACTTGCTTATTTTTGTGTAAGGGCTGTTAAATATGATACAGGTTTGCTGTAGTAAAGGTGACAAAATGATTTTATATAACTTCCTGCCCCCCCTGTCTCTGATATATCTTTGCCTAAATAATAAAGAATTTTGTAAATTATAGAGATGGAGATACAGAAACACAGGGGCAAATTGAAGCAAATAAAAGTACCCATCTGACATAATTTATTCCATATCTTTCAATAAATTTGAAATTCTGATCGATTAGATCTCTGGTCAAAGTTCAAAATACATTTTTACTTTATATTTTAATGTCAGTTGTGTCTAAAGGTTTGTTAGCCTGAAATTTATTGTTCTTCCACTGGCTATCCTTTTAACTTTTCATATGGTGGTTCATACCAAACAAAGGAGACTAAGTTGGACTGCATAGAATGGAGTCTTGATTCTTGGTATTTTTTGAAGCAAGTTTCTTCTGCCTAAAATAAGCTGCAGTTTTCTGCTTAAAATAATCTCTTCAAAGCACTGTAACTCTGTCCTTGCTCTTAACATTTGGGTTTTTTTCAATATTTAACAAGGAACCATTACAAATGACCAACCTTTATCTGTGTGGCTGTGTATGTACCTATATGTAGAGACAGAGAGATGGAATAAACAGTATTAATTATAAAGCTATACAGAATGTAGCCTAAATTTAATTAAGCTGTCATTTAACTTTCTTCTTGCAAAACCTATATGGAATCCCATGGGCTTGCTTTGAAGTCTCTTTGGATATATATGTTCAGCTATGCAGGTCAAATTTCTTGGCTGGAGTTGTCTAATGAGGTGACACAGTTCCTTAGATAAAGTCATCTTTAGATGACTTTAGATTAAAAAAGAGAAATAAAAAACCCCACAAATCCTTAGTTTTACTTCAAGTGTATGACGACTTTTCCCTTTGCATTTGAAATCTCATTAATATCTTTTCACTTTTTTTCTCACATCTGCTTCTTCTTTCTTGCCCTTTCTGGCAGTGACCATATCTGTGAGCTAACTGCATAAGCAGCACTCGTTATTTGCTTATTCAAGTATTGCAGGATATTCAATTTCAGATTTGTGAATTAAGGAGAGACAAGATGCCTTCCAGTTCTTCAGGTGATGCTTAAAAGACCTGAGAATTTTATAGTTCACTAGTTAAGATATCTTTCTGAGGTTAAGCTAATGACATTTTTTATACCTTATTAGCTATCTGATGGCGCACTAACAAAAATATATTAAACTTTATTTAAAAAAAAGATAACTAATGCAATCACATGAAACATCATTTAATACTGAAAGCCTCAAGAAATATTGTAGAGCTGCACTCTAAGTTTGAATGTAATACACTGCAAAAAAATAAAATGTTTATGATCCAGTGTTCCTGTAATTTTCCTTATCTCAAAGCGGTTTTTTTTCATTTTCTTTTTCCACTTGTTGTATCGTGAATGGGTTAAAAAGCAGAATGTCTGTTCCTAGCCATGATTCCTTGTCCTCAGTTAGGAAATCAAATATACAAAGGAGAAAAAAAAAAAAGAAACCAAAAATATCCAAAAAAACCCTGGAAGAATTACAACATCAGTTAAAAACCAACAGCTATTCTGGAGTCTCTGGAACACCAGGGAGCAACAGGATAAATGATCCAAAATTTTATCTTGTGAGATCCATCTCTGCTGATTGGCTTTAGTCTGACTGCATCATTTCCCTAGCACAAGTCCTGAGTGATGCAAATATCCCTTTTCTCTTGGTTAGATGTCTATTTATCTTGTATTAACTTCTAAGGGTTCAAGCTTTACTGCTGCATCATGTTTTGTACAATTATCTTACAAAAGCATAGAAAGAAAAACATTTCTGTTCTGCAGTGCTTCCAATGTAGATACTGTAAGAGGTAATTGATATTTCAAAGTAAGGAAGGAAGAGTAAATTGGGAGTTAATTCTGGGGAAAAAAAAAAAGGAATTTTAATCTGGGGTAACAGCATGTAATCTGCTTTATTCCTTTGAGGTGTTCACATACATAAAAAGGGGAAAGGGCGAAAAGCAGCACAATCAGCTCCATTTGATTCTGGGCAAAACAGAAGCAGGAATAGTGAATATGGTTATATGCATTAAAAA
>WAAG01082993.1:14003-24075 GCA_013390105.1 Tichodroma muraria
CTGCTTCTTCTTTCTTGCCCTTTCTGGCAGTGACCATATCTGTGAGCTAACTGCATAAGCAGCACTCGTTATTTGCTTATTCAAGTATTGCAGGATATTCAATTTCAGATTTGTGAATTAAGGAGAGACAAGATGCCTTCCAGTTCTTCAGGTGATGCTTAAAAGACCTGAGAATTTTATAGTTCACTAGTTAAGATATCTTTCTGAGGTTAAGCTAATGACATTTTTTATACCTTATTAGCTATCTGATGGCGCACTAACAAAAATATATTAAACTTTATTTAAAAAAAAGATAACTAATGCAATCACATGAAACATCATTTAATACTGAAAGCCTCAAGAAATATTGTAGAGCTGCACTCTAAGTTTGAATGTAATACACTGCAAAAAAATAAAATGTTTATGATCCAGTGTTCCTGTAATTTTCCTTATCTCAAAGCGGTTTTTTTTCATTTTCTTTTTCCACTTGTTGTATCGTGAATGGGTTAAAAAGCAGAATGTCTGTTCCTAGCCATGATTCCTTGTCCTCAGTTAGGAAATCAAATATACAAAGGAGAAAAAAAAAAAATAAAACCAAAATAAACCANGTTAGGAAATCAAATATACAAAGGAGAAAAAAAAAAAATGAAACCAAAATAATCCAAAAAAACCCTGGAAGAATTACAACATCAGTTAAAAACCAACAGCTATTCTGGAGTCTCTGGAACACCAGGGAGCAACAGGATAAATGATCCAAAATTTTATCTTGTGAGATCCATCTCTGCTGATTGGCTTTAGTCTGACTGCATCATTTCCCTAGCACAAGTCCTGAGTGATGCAAATATCCCTTTTCTCTTGGTTAGATGTCTATTTATCTTGTATTAACTTCTAAGGGTTCAAGCTTTACTGCTGCATCATGTTTTGTACAATTATCTTACAAAAGCATAGAAAGAAAAACATTTCTGTTCTGCAGTGCTTCCAATGTAGATACTGTAAGAGGTAATTGATATTTCAAAGTAAGGAAGGAAGAGTAAATTGGGAGTTAATTCTGGGGAAAAAAAAAAAGGAATTTTAATCTGGGGTAACAGCATGTAATCTGCTTTATTCCTTTGAGGTGTTCACATACATAAAAAGGGGAAAGGGTGAAAAGCAGCACAATCAGCTCCATTTGATTCTGGGCAAAACAGAAGCAGGAATAGTGAATATGGTTATATGCATTAAAAAATGGTGCTGCTGTTCTCCTTCATATTTTTCATGTAGCCACTTTTACCACCCAGCCTTCAGCACTGATACTGCTGACGATAGTAGCTATAAAATGACAAACCCATAAAATATCTTATACTCAGAAAGGAGCTTGCTGAGATAAACGAGGGAGTCGATGCCAGAAATCTATGAGCCAAAACAGTTATTTTGGCAGAAAAATTTGAACAGGTAGAAGGGAAGGTATATGGCATTTAGGCCACAGGGGTGGAAACTGCAGCAGCTGAGACACACAGGAATGAAGACTTGTATGAAAACTCATTTCTCCTCTCATTTCAGACAGCTCAAGTGCCTGAAGAACCTTCAAGATGTAGATTATATTGCATGAGATTATATGGATGGACAGCTAAATAAAAGATTACAAATTGTGTAACTCAGTCGGAGGAAAGTTAAAGTTGTCCTGAATCTGAGACTAGACTAACAGAAAGATATCTAGGGAAGGAAAAGTGAGAGTTCTCTGTTTGAATTGTGCTGAGGTTGGAGGAGAGCTGGGTAATAACACGAAAACATTAGAAAATAAGGCCAAGTTAGGTATAGACAAAAGAAGGAATTCACAGTCACCTGGACTTTCCTTTAGGATATATTGCATTAATAAAATATAAAGTGTATGTCTACTCCATAGTTTCAAGATTTTCCCAAATGTCCCTGGTTGCCATGGAGATGAGAGCCTAAGGACTGAGAAATAGTTTGTTGAAATTTAAAATTCTACTCTGTAATACTAAACGTGGGTTTTGCCTAAAGTATGAAGACTCTTTGGGTCAGAAGAAGAGCAGCCTTTGCTTTCAGAAAGAGTTTGACAGTGTCAGGATAAGCATTTTCACTGGTAGTTACAAACAGCTAAATTCAGTGAATATCTTCTTTCTTCCTGAGAGGAGAAATTGTAAGAAATGGGAGAGGAGTTGATAAGGTTCACCTCCTTTTCTCAAACTGAAATCCTCTGACACACGGAGCAGTGTCAACTGGGCAGGACAAAACACACTTCAAGCTAATAACTGCAGCAAAATGCTCCCTCATCTGCGTGGGATCTGCTCCCCCCGTGTGCAAATTACATAATCCCGCGCATCGCGGGGCTACGAGCAGCGGGAGAAAGGGGATTGCTGAGTGAGGATAAAACCCAGCCCTCACATTTGTATGACCAACACAAAGTCAGAAAACCTGTCTCTGAAGCTAAGAGTATGAATCCTCTGGTATTTTTATAAATTATGTCCAGAAAGCTTGCTGCTTTGTAAGAAAACTGCAGTTCAGGAAATTTCAAAAAGGGAAATAATAATACTGTTGCATCTGCTATTGCTCCTCTGTTTCCCTCATTATCTCAATATATTACTGAAAATTGAAGACAAGCTTATGATACATATATCAAAAGAAAACTTTCCCTGTGATGGATGATAGCAGGACAAGGTCAAAAGCAGAAGTGATTTAAGCATTTGCTAAGATCTGTTGCATTACTCCACTGCAAAGTCTGCAAGGCAAAACACACTAATAAATACCGAGCCACATCATTCTGCTTATGCCTCTCTGTTCATAAGAAGAAATCTTCTTATTTGGAAATTCCAAATTTGACATTCTTTTCACAACTTCAATTGGCTATGATTTCATGTTTGCTGTAAAGATGCTTAAGAAGTGCTTACAAGTATTTAGGAATAACCAAACCATTCTAAGAACTTTGAAACAGAATAAAATGTAGATTATTAAAGTTCAGAAAAAAAATAAAATAATTTACATTATATTACTTTAATACTTGTATAAGAAAAATATATTGATAAATACATTTTGTCATTGTTTTTTTTAAAAAAAAGTTACTCCTGAGTTGAAGAAAAAGAGTTTACATAAAATAATTGGCTGAACATATTGATAGTAACAATAACAAACACTAGCACAGCATGCTCCCTTTGGGACAGTGTCACTGTTGTGAAGAGCTATAAAAACATGTTAGGAAGGAAGGGGAAGTGGAAGGAACAAAAAGAAAGATGTAAAATAAAAGCACATTTACACATTTCATAATATAGCTACCTCCTCAAGTGAAGCAAAGAGGGAGAGGTGGTACGAACAGTATTTTCCTGATGAAATATTATTGCTGGGAAGACAGTCTTGATGTAGCACAAGCTCCCTATAGTGTACATTTTTTATCCTACAGCCTGTTTACTACAGCACAGTGCTCATCATAATTGCACTAATAGGTTTTGGTTTCCTGGAGTGACCAAACATGTCCTGGCAGGAATCACACAGGCAAGTGGGTGCAGGCAGCACCGTCTGTGACCCTTCTCATGCTCCCACAGTACAGTCCTCCCCTGGTCAGGAGTGACCAGGCCATGGGGCATAAATTGTTTGGGTCCGTATGCCTGGGAGGAACCCCTCCTATTAACAGTTGTTAATTCCCTAGAAATCAAATCTGCCAACTTAGGACTTCTTTGCCCTATTGTTTCAGCAGTTCAAAAATTATTACACCACTGTGAAATTCCCTTAATAAAGATTTCATAAATATTTAATGCGTATTAGGCCTTAAATAGAAAATATTTATAAGGAATAAATGGTGTTCAATTAAGACACATAATTTCCAGTAACTTCTCTTTTTTATTAATATTTAGAGGATTTCTTACCTAATCCTTTTTAGCAGACCATTCTGCTTGGGGCTGCTGTTTCAATGGTGCTTCATTCTTGACCTTGTCAAATTCTTCATTTAATTTAAATATAAAAAAATTTAATTGGTATAATGTTCTAGTTTCTCATTGTTTTAAATTAAAATGGAAAAATATATCCCCTTGTATACCACTGAATATTTGAATCATTTAATCAGCTTTAAAGAAATCTTTTCACAAAACTTTTTTCTGTGTTCTTCCATCAGATAAAGGGGAAAATACAAGTAAGATGACAAACTTTCTCAAACTAAATCTTGAATCTGTAAGAAATAAGATGCTCAAGAATAAAATTTTGCTTCGCTAAGGCATCTCTAGGTTTTACTTTCCTCTGAATTAACCCAGCCCACTAATTTCAGTGTTGTTTTGTTTTGTTTTTTTTATCAGGCCTCTGCTTTCACTGTTTATGGCACAGATTGCTTTCGTGATAAGTTACAGGGTTTAAAAAGACCTTTGCTTTTTCACAGTTGTGGCTACTGCTGTTGGGTTGTATGAAACCCTCCACTTCTAGCAGTGGGAGCATTATATCTCAGCAGTGCCTACTGCCTCCAAGTGGGAAGCCCTGGTTTTAAGACCAGTAAAAGCAAAGAAAGTGTGGTGTTCACCTCGTGGAGACTCAGGTCAGAACCTGCGACATCACCAAATCTGTTTGCCTACAGAGTGCTCAGAAAGCCCTGTCATAGAGTCTGGTAGCAGTTTTTAATCTATTTCCATTCAGAGCTTTAGCAAATCAAGTCTGAAAGGCAGAAACTACCTCCTGTTCAAAGGACTAAAATGATCAACTTCAGTCGGGTAATCTTGCACTAGATCAGAATCCCTCAGGGAAATATTTACATTTTGCCAGTTTACTCAGAGGAACAGCTCTGGGGATCTGGAGATATCCTCTGCATATATATTTTAATTTTTTATTTTTTAACTGCAGGAAACAGGGCTGCCAGAGCTGAAGCTAGTGATTTAATCATAGGATTGCTAGAGGCTGCAGTACCCTATCTGCTCAGAAATCAATATCTGTACTCTCAGTTATATTAGAGAAATGTTTACTTCTTTGCCTGACCAAGATATTAATTTCTGTGTTTCTGCTGGGTTTGGGGGGTTTTTGGTATTTTAGTTAATGATTTGTGGGGAAAGTAGCCTAATTTATTTTGAAATCCTTTAATACTGCACAATTTCCCCATTATTGACTGTTATTTTGTGCGTATATATAGCATCATTCGCATGCATCAAGATGCTCTGCAAAGGATTTGGAATGCTCAGTATGTAGGAAGCGACGCTCTTTGCTAAAACACAGCCATCAGCAGGGCAGGGGGTAGTAGCAACCTTTGTGCTGCTGGTGCTACTGATTTCAGCTCAGGAGGTGAATAGGAGAGCTCAGCTGGTGCATCAGGAGAATTTAAGCAGGTGAAATGCAATTACCTGTGCTGGAATACGGTCAGGATACCGGTGCGAGCCCCCAGTCTGGTGAAAAGCGCTGTGGGATTTTTAATGACCACGAGTCAGAGAACGTTTTATTTCTCATCCTGAGGACAAAACCTCTATTAGCAGAGTGCCTCCTGCCACTCACTGCAATGTTGTTTTAATATGGACCCGCAGGGAACAGTGTCACCTCCTGTGGCAAGTCACCATTGCCACATCTGCTCCCTGTGCAGGGGAGGGGGACGCGGAGGCGAGAGGAAAGTGCAGAGATTTTCTGTCTGTCTTGGGCAGTCCGTGGCAGGACAGGGGGCTGAGTGGGACGGCGGGGGCTGCTCCGGTGTGATTTTGGTAACAGCTGAACATATTTCCTGGTGGGAGCTGTCCCCAGAGGACTCCCATCCATAGTCTTACCTACCTCCACTTCATTTGCTTAATGAGAACAGATGAGATCGCGGCTCAAGGTGCTTGGTTACAAAAAGCACATTAAACATGTCAGGGCAGGTGATTCTCCCACTATAAAAATTGACAGTGTGGGATTAGCTAGTGCTGCGTTGGAAATCTATTAACGTTTGAAGCAGTTTGAATTAGAAGTCTTGATAGAATTACAATTACTTTCCTCCTCCTCTGTGAATTTTGTTGCTATCTTTGTGTAACTTGGAATGAGAAGACTTATAAACCAAGGAAGATGTTTTCCAAAGTCTTACGTGGAGCCGTATTTCTCTGTCAGATTTACAAGGCCATATGGATGAGGGAGTAGGAGAAAATGGACAGAGGAAAGTGAAGCCAGTGGGTTTCTGCTTATCAAGCCTGAAAGCATGCACCAAAGCATGGGACTGGGTAAGTGGGGAGGTATAAAGGTCATGGCCTTGGGAACAGGCAGGCATTGGAGATGTTCAGAATTACCCAGGACACGGATAAGAGTATCCTGCTTTCTGTACACTCAGTGCAGGGTGATGCAGGTAGAATAATAAGAGAAGGCATCATCTCAGTCGAGGAGGTGGATTCATGTAACTTTTTCTGACTGGGATTCTGTTTCCTTTTGTGTTCAAGCTGACAGACAGGAATTAACAAGGTGTGCTAGTGCAAGAGCTTGAGGATATGCAATGATTTCCTCATAACTGCATCTAAAAGGTTAGGAACCTGCAATCTTCTTCACTCCTCCGGTGACTCCTAGACAGCCTTATAGCAGCAAAGTAAAAAAAATTACCAGTGATGATTTTAACTTGATGTGAGTGGAGTGCTGCCAGAATTAGTGCAGCATGAGAGGAGGTGAAGGCAGAAAAACAGGAGGTGGACAAGTGAAGCCACCTGGTTGGGGAGTTTAGGATGGAAACCCGGGAGAGAGTTTTGAAATACACGTTGGCCTGCTGGGCAGCCAAAGAAAGGCAAAAAAGAGAGAAAATGATGACCAACATAATCTGGGGGGAAAGCAAGTGGTGTATCAAGAGTGTAACCTGTGGGCCTTTCATCCCAGTGAGAAAAGGGTTGTCAAAGGAGGTCATGCAGCGATCTGTAAATTGCAAGCAGGAGGAAAACCAGAAGGACCTGAGAACTGGTCTCAGGATTTTGATATGGAGACAGTGAAATAAAATGCACATTATGGAAAATTGTTGCCTGCTGTATGGACACAGATGTGTTATTGCATATTTTTCCCTGGACCAGAGTTTGCTTTAAATTAATGGGGACAAAAGAGAGGTGACCATCATACATGAGCTGCACGAAAGAGAAACACTATTAGATGACTGTAAGTTATTTATAAAAATAGCATTTGTTTCTCATACTGTATTTCAGACGTCTTAGAAAATTCAGAGACTTAGATTATATAGATTATATATTATAGAAATTAGATTATATATTATAAAAATTCAGAATCTTAGATTTCATTTTCATCAGTCCTACTGTTTATTTTTTTAACTTCAGAATATTTTAGCTCAAAGTGCAGAGCTATTCTTTTTGCAACTTGACCTCAGTGTGTCTCAAATAGCTCACCTTTGGGTTTAATTTATATCTTGATCCTTATAAAAGTACAATACCTATATACTCAAGTCTCTTTTTTGAATAATGTCTGTCTTCTGCTGGTGGAACATTTCAAAATATTCCAAATTATTTTTCTCTTTTAGGTATCAATCTTCATCCATGGATGTTAAAATATCACTTCACATTATCTACTCCCTATAATGTATTTCAGTCCTTCACCTGGCACAGCCATCTTTGAGTCATGCCAACAAAATAATAATTTTTTTATCTCAGTGTACAAACTCATCAGCAGACCCATTTCCATTAGGACTCTCCGTGGCCTCTGGTAATATTGTAGACCTTATCTCTGGCAGGCAGCATGACATTTCATGCAATTTTCACCCCTTCTCCAGCAATGTCTAGGTTGCCTGTATTTCCTATTCCTTTAGATCTTTTAGGTAAACCTTCCTGCAAGAAAGGTTCTATCAGATGCTCATTTAAGGGTGTCCACTGTATATATATATCACATCTGAATTCAGTTATTTTGGTTCATGCATGCAAAAAATATATTAATCCTTTTATCTTAGTAACAGTTCATCTGCTGACAATGTCTGCAGTTTTAAAGCTCTTGAAGTTCATTGCTTAAGGGTTATATTTCCTTTAGTTGATTAAAAAGAAAATTATCTATGAGATCAAAATATAGGATTAACATTTCCTGAATATAGCACAGGTATGACAAAGGAGAACTTATAAATTTTGGAAGCTCAAATGTATCCTAATTATGAGGGGAAGAAATCTAATACCATTGTTGATAGTCTATCCAAAGTGCTTAGGGAACTAATATTTACTAATCACTGACAATCTGGGTTTCCAAATATAATGGGTTTTGATTATTTTCTTCCATCAATAACTTGACTTTGATATTAATAAAAATATAGATGGTAATCTATTTCTGAAAGCACTTTATTTCATTAAAAGCAGTAATTCCACTATATCACATAAAATTATTAAATTTATGTTGATCTTTTAATAGACATTTTTAATTTCTACAAGGAATAAAAAGATTTTAGATTAATTTAGGCAATGTACAGTTATAAATTTTATAAAATCTTGTAGCCCACAAAGGTCATATTGTCAAATATCTGGTAATGTATTTTATTGTGCCTTCTAAAAAAAGCAATTAAAAGGGTTTATAAAACAGGAGCAAATCGGATAGAGACACTTCCTAAAATCTGCAATGTTAAATTCACTGTTAGCTCCAACACAGAACATTTGAGGAGAAATGGAAAAGAATTATGTTTTAGTTTATAACAAAATACAGAGCAGAAATTTTATATCACATTTATATCACATTTTAAGTAACAAGTGAACAAGTCAATATTTGCACTACATAATCAAAATGGACCTAACCACCTTCTACGTACAGGTCTGGGAAAATAAATATCTCAAAATTTGAATAAAAGAAAATATTCTTCCTTCATTTTAATCATGAATGAGCTTGGGAACTAGCTGTACTTATTTAAAAAGATGTTCCTTTCAATGTATCTTTTTTGGTATAAAATGATTTCTGGGCTTTTTTTTTTTTTTTCTTTTAATAATTCTTTTAATATCGTAAGTAAAAATACTTAATAATATTGAGTAAACTAAAATAAGTGGAATTTTGAGACACCTCGGTCTCTGCTAGAGGTTATAGTTGGATTGAATGTTTCCAAGCATGGATGAATGGAAGTAATGATTTACCAACTAGATCAATATCAGTTGCTGTATCTGAAACTAGCAACATGTGAAAAGAGAGCGATATTTTCAGGCAATAGATTTTTTTTTTCCCCTAAACTAGCCTACAGTGCACCTTGCAGTCCTGTAATACTGCTGTATACCAAAAAGATCCTCTGGTTATTTACCTGAACATCTGTCCGGCAATTTGCAAGCCATTTTCTATTCCTGGATTATTTTCATGCTTGCAAAAGAGAGATCCCCCAGAAGAAGATGTGTCCACTGCCTTGTGCAGCTCTATCCACATAGACTGGAAGAGACACCTGATGAACTCACTTGTAATAGTTGGATAACTCTGGCAAAGATAGGAGAACCAGGGTGCTGAAAATGAATGCACAGGTGATGCTTTGGAGGGTGTGTGGTCACTGTTCTGCTACCATTTTTCTCTCTTTTGAACTCTTTTAAAAAGGAATGACTGAGTTAGTCCACAGCATCTTACAACTGCTTGCACTTTTCTCCAATGGCTGTCATTTTCTCACCTTTCAGTAGCTCTCTGACCTTTTTGTTCCTTGATCAGTAAAAAAATCATTCTCCTGGCCAGTCTTCACGTGTGATGGATTGTCAGGAGGCAAAAGACCCCTCTCTGCATTAATGAGGCTGACAAAGACCAAGCAACACACGTAGCAGAAAAGGAATTTATTTATTTCCATCCATTGCCCTCGCAGCATGACAGCAGGTGTCTGCTGTTTCAGGATATTGAGACCTTCTCAGTGCAGCTCTTTGGTCAAATGTCAGGTTGTACTTAAGGACTATGTGGCTCAAATTTTAACTTCTGTTGCAGTTGGTGATTCTGGCCACAGGGAAATTTCATTTGTTAGTTCCTTCCCAGACAACATGAAGATATCTTGACTTTCTTGCCCTGGGAATGTAATAATTCCCACTACATATCATAGTGAGTGAGTCCATCTCTCCCAACTATATGATGGGCTAAGGGCAACTTATGTTTTAAAGACTTATACCAACATCTTCCCGTAAGAGGCTTGAGCTGAAGAAACAAAAATTATTTCCCTCTCCCTCCAACATCTTGAAGGAGACAGAATTCCAGATCGCTGAGGACC